>MU227221.1:434441-445757 GCA_018584345.1 Thuja plicata
AACCTTATAATTGAATTGAAATTGCATAAATAAACAAAGTAAATGAACAAATTCACCTTGCTTGTATAGAAACCCTTGTGGCGGATTCAAATCCTTAGATCCACAAGTAAATATGCTCCAAATGAATGTAGAATGTAGAAGGTAGAATATAGGATGTCTCAAATCAATTGTCTTTAGATCTTCAACACCAATCTTGAATGGATCTTTGAATAGGAAGAGGCTTGGAGGAATGTGGATGAAAAGATCTTCAACAAGAGAGCTCCATTGAACTTGGATCCTTCAATGGCTTCTAATGGATCTCCTTGATGGATGGAATACTTGAAGGTGCTTCAATGCTTGAATGTAGATGCTTGCTTCAATAGATTATTTTTTAGGTTGCTTCCAAGTGCTTAGTGCTTATCCTTTCAAGTCTTAGATATGCTTAGAAATCGCTTAGATATCACTTAGATAAAAATGGGAGGAGAATGCCTCCTTATATACAAATATAAGGCACAATCTTCTAGAGAGGCTGACATAGGAGAATTAAATTCCAATTAGGCCTATACCCCTAGAAGTGGACCTATATTAAATATAATTTCAAGAGTTGTTACTCGAAGACCGAAAAAGCTGACCCGAAAGCGGGAATTAAATCTTTCCGAAGCCTGACATCCAGAAACCCCAAAAAATTGAAATCTGGACCCTGGGTCAAAACCGAGGTCAACCCTGACCTAGGTCAGGGTCAAGGTCGACCTTGACCTAGAAGGTCAACTTTGACCCTGAGGTCAAGAATCTCATATTTGCATATCAGAATGCTAGAAACAGGCCGGAGGGAAGTAGAAAATGGGGCAGAACGGGGGGAAAAGCCAGATCCAAGTCAGAGACCCATTCAAGGTGCTTGACATGACCCCAAACCACTTACTTCGAGGGCTAAACCAGTCCAAAATGGAAGTGCTTCCATTTTCCAATGATACATGTATATAATTTTGTAATCTCATCTTAGAGTTTGAATATTGATAAAAAAAAGTAGGGGTTGAGATATAATAGCCTATGCTAAGGAGCACTACTAAGATGAGATCATCTCATGGACTAGCTAGTTTTTATAGAAAGTGCATTAAGAATTTTTTTAATAAATTTGCACCCTTATTTGAAATAGATAAGAGTTTCAATGGATTGTAGACATAGCCACAAGTTTTGATTTTTTGAAAAAAAATGTTTCAACGCAACCTCTTTTAGCACTTCTAGATTTTGAAACAATGTATTCTAGGCATATTTTTATGCTAATGAAAATTCCATAGGTGTCTTATTAAGTCAAGAAGGAAGTCCCATTACATATTTTGGTGTAAATATAAATGATGGTAGGAAGAAGCACTCTATTTATGATCAATAATTTTATGGTATTGGTTAAGCATCAAAGAATAGAGACTTGTATTTTTCTTTTTTTTTGGTATAATAATCATCAAGCTTTATAGTAATTGAATAGTGAAGTGAAGTTAAATCAAATATATTTGAAATAGGTTAATTTTTATAAAGTTGTACATTGGTGTTGAAGCATAAAAGTGGGAAGTCTAATATAGTTTAGATGCCTTGAGTAAGAAGCACAATTTATTGGTAGAGATAGGAATTGAAGTTTTAGTATTCAAAAAATCTATATGTTTTAGAAGCATGGAGAGCTTTCTCAGAACATATCACTATGGAGAAAATACAATGGTTGGATTATATAATTTGATATGGGATGTTGCCTTCCAACTCATGAATGAGATTTTTCATTTTTGTGATAACACAAGTTTAGTTAACTGAGGAGATAAAAGTAGTCCCTAGTGTAGCAGAGATTCATTCATAGAAACCTATTTGAATTTTGTAAAAAACAATTCAAGTTTTGAAGATGAATCCAGGAAGGAATGCTTGGATTAATTTGTTTTAATTCATCTCAAGTTGAGGCCATTTCAAGTTGTCAAGTAGTGAAGTATCAAAACTAACTTATGGCTCCCGCATAAAGTATGTATTTTGAAAATGCATAGATTCATCCAAAATGGGGTGAAAGAACCTGGATTTGGTTTGGGCTATGATGTTTTAGAATCCTTTCATTTCTTGCATCCACAAAATGCACATATTTTTGTGTACTAAGAATTTTGAATTTTTAAAATCAATAAGAAAATATAAATTTGGAGGGAGAAGCATATCAATTATTTAAGATGTTGTTACATATGTCATCATTGATGAGGATATATCATTTCATTTGGCATTCCTCCTTCCATGTCCTCAAGGTGATCATGCATTCTAAAAAAACTCATCTTGTCTAGATTTATGTTTCTCGTGTATTATTGAGTTGGTTTAATGGTGGAAAGATTGTACTCTTGAAAGAGAGACCACAAGTTCAAATCTTGTAGGAGGTAGGGTATGTACGCTTTGTTTGTATATTAGTTAGATGCCTCTTGCATGGAGTATAATGTTCTAAACCATATGTATAACCAAATATAGATCGTTGAATATCATGGACTATAAAGGATTCATTTCCATTTCTATTTCAGGAAAGACATTTATTAACTTAAATTTTTTTCAATAAGACATCTCTCTTTTGATGTTTCCAAAGCATTGTAATTCTCCATTCAGATCACTTTCATATGGTTGTGGTTGTGGTAATGGATTTGTAAATGAAAAATAATGTTGTCTCTATCATGATAAGTATACTCACACTCACAGTATCAAAATTAGATCTATGTGGAGGATGTATACAATCCACTTGAGCAAATGCTAGTCACGTGGAATGTCATACATGGAGGGTATATATAGAATGGTATGTTGGAGAATGCACATGAAGTGTTTTATTCTTCTTTTGAATTGTCTATTTACTGGTTTAGCATTTACATAGCACTTTGGTGATGTATAGTTTGGAACCTTTGTTTCATTTCATAGTAGTAAGAGTTATTTCTTCCAAGTACTCATTGTTGTTGAATTTGTATGAGAAGTATGTTTTTAGTTTACAAATCATTAGCAATAATTATCTAGTAGCCACAATGTTGGTAAAGGGATACCACAAAAAATTTGATGAGGAGAGAGTCACACCCTTAGGGTGTGGTGGCAAGTAGTTAATAGATTGACTTTAGTTTGTTTTTCATTGAGGCAATATATATCTACTTGCTTGGCAATGCAAAAAATAGGAATTAGTTGGGTAACATTTGGTATTCTCAATGATTTATTGGTTAGTAGATGAAAACCATGGAGATGTTTCATTTTGAGAGGGTCTTATGTCAATTTGGACTTCAGCAAACCATACCTTGGCTAGTGAAGATCTGTGAGATGGTATTACATGGGGTGTTCCTAGATATCTAGGTGTGGTGTGATTGGTAGAGGCATCCTTGATTTTACGTATTAGACTCTCACAAGGAGCCGCTAATAGTTAGGAGAGATGATGCATGCCAAGGAGTGGTAGGATGATGACCATTGCATAATGTAATCATTTATTCAAATTTGACTCTGAGGTTATTTTATTATGGTTTTGCATGAGAATACGATAATCACGATTTGAAAGGAGCATTGCCAAATTTGGTGACATGTATTTCTTCGATCATTGAGCATCTCACATGGGTATTCTAATTATGTCAATTGGAAGGATCATGTGAGATCATAGGCATGCAAGGTAGTGTGATACATTGTTTCATACCATTAGTTATTCATATGAAGTTTGTATCAAAATGGTCATTGAGCATGCTACACTTTAGCATGAGTGGGACAAGGCCATCACTACACTACAAGGCTTACACATAATAAAAGATGGCATTTAGGAAGAGATGGATGATGTAGATGCGAGGTTGGACTAGTGAGAGGCTTAAAGGTGATGTTTACACCTTCAAACAATATCATGACTATGTATTTGACTTAGTAGTTAGATGATGCATTAGCCACTACATGGGCCACCTATTTAGAGGTAGCAATATACATGATGGGATTGTATGGTTATGGGGTGTAGTTTCACTTGAAAAGTTTAGATCTAGGTCACAATTAAGGACACATACTCTTGGACTAGTGATAATAAGAGGAGTGAAGGAGAGGTTGTCTAGGACCCTCCTCTATATGATGATATATGTTTATAATATTGTTAATTGGAACTCCTCATTTGTGTTGGACTTCTTATGATTTCATGGTGTTGGACATTTTATGGGTTATGTAATTTGACATAATTGCATATTATTATAGTATGAGTGTTTACATTTATGGTTAATCGTTTGGACATACGTTAGACATGGATTTGGCATATTCAGGCATTATGATCATAGCATAAATGCATATGTCATGATTTAAGCTTCAATATTTTTCATCTATTCTATTTTTTTTCTATATATTTATCGTTCATGTGTATCCATATGTATGTGAAGAATGATCATATATAATAAATACTTGAATAATCTTATCCAATCAATTCTAAAGAAATTTATGAGATCCTATAAAGATAGAATCAATCAATATACATAAAGAATCCCACACTCATGATTGTATACAATAAATGAACAAGATGCCTCATTAGAGTTTACACCAGATTGAATATAAGACTCTCTTATTTTATTTTTTTAATGTTTACTTCTAACTATTTAAACAAATTCATTGTCGATTATAGACTATTTAATATATATCATCGGCTAGTTAATCCCTTTATCTCTAAAACGACTTTTGATTTTGATAAGAGAGATTTGTATATTTATCATAATTAAATAAAAAATCAGAAACATAACTGTACTTGACAATTCCCCGCTTTAACCAATCAAACTACCAATGGTTTGCTGTGTGAATCTTACTGAAGATTAAAATACAATAATAAAGTTTTTTTTGTGCACATTCCAAGAGAAGGACGTACAGTTTGCAAAGATAAAGATAAAATTTCGATCTCAGAATCTCACCCTAAACCATAAAAAAAATCTAACTCAGTGTTAACAAACATCGTTGAAAGCAAAATGTTCCGTTGCCGGGATTTGAACCCGGGTCGTCTGGGTGAAAGCCAGATATCCTAACCGGACTAGACGACAACGGATAGTTGAAATTTGTCATCACTTATTTTATTTAAATTCGGATATACCCTAACCCAATTTTTTTGTCCCAAATGATAGCACTTAAATGAGATTCAATTATAAAAATGTATGTATTTTTGTTTTTTAAATGAAATAGGAGAAGAAATAGACCATGTTTATATCAAATAAACTAGCACTTGCATTGAAAGGAGGTGCAAGGGATAAGACGATAGGTCCTTGATGTGAAAGCATAATTGAAGATTTACATATTAAAAGGAAGTGTATTAAGTTCCTTGTAAAAAAAAGTATGTGTAAAAGGAATTCTTGTACATAGCAGCATCCACTTTGGATGAAATAAAGTTACAATATTATCCCTCCACAAAACCATAGCATTGAAATGCATTGGAACACATTTAAAAAATATTGTTGTCGTAACCATAAATATTCGTTGTTTCCTCTTCTTGATCAAGTAGTTGTGAACCTATAGAAGCAAAAAAGGTGAAATAGGTAAGCAACAAAAAATTGGCTGAAATGAATGAAGGGAAAAATTTGAACTGCAATACTAAAAAAGTGGGTTTGCAAGTAACTTAACATACCTAAGCATACCCTTTGAGATTTGACATTGAAAACTGAGGCTACAAACTGAAGGCATTTATAATTTCTAAATTATGTGTAGCATTCTACAGGCTCAAAGCTGGGTATAAGAAACTGAAACAATGAAAAAGGCCACTTAGGCATCTATCAAAGAGCTTTTGTAGAATGAAACAAAATGATTGTAGAATGTTCATAAAATAGAGTTTGCAAAGAATCTTGTTAGACATCAAAACCTCTACCCACATTCTGCATAAGCATATAATATAAATAACCAGTACACTAATCTATCAAAAAATAAAACTCTATCAAACTGCGTTGGTGTTTGCATCATGCATATGATTTACAAATGAACTTGCTTCAACATACCATACTTACAAATATTGAAAAGTGTATTTTTTATTTTATCCTTGTACCAAACCATTGTAATATAACTTTGAGGAATTTATACAAATTAAAGCAAGGGAAAAATATTCGTCAACATGGGAAAACTTCTAAATATTATTCTTTGAAGAAATAAAACTATCAAGTTTTCAAATTAAAATCATAGTGCAATAATTATTAGAAAGAGTAACCTCGAAAGATATTCAAAAGACCTATGAAAATGAATTAAAAAAAAAAACTCATTCGTATTACAAAAATCAAAACCCTCAAGTGATTATGAAGCAATAATCTCTAAAAGCTTGCAACGCGACCAAATTCTTTTGAAATGTACATAGCTATGACTGAAATGGTAAATCCTATTCAATATGCAATTATATTTCAAAATATACAAACAATAAATTGGGATCCTATCCAAAATATCATTATATTTCAAAATACACAAACAATTACCCTATAAGGCTACACAATTATAGATTTCTCCTTCTTCAAGAGAAATGAATGTCTCACTGAACTATAATCATTGGAAATGGGCCCTACAAATAAGTAAGCATCTGCAGACTCAACTATTTCAACACATAATGTAGTACTGATTGTACCCTAGTAAGCTCCTATGTAGTGTGAGAGAGCCTCTGAAAGTTGGCCCTTAGCAGATGGCATTGCAACCCATAGCATAACCTGGAGTATTTTTCGATTCCCCAAATGCATCTTTTGCCTTAGCAACTCTGAGCTTTGGACCCCCAATCAGCACTGACTTAACTGTTGCACTTAGGAATTCTATAGTAGTTTCTACAGTTGTTTCCAAACTTATTGGATTGCTTATCCTATAAATCATGCGAGCAAAAAACACTTATACCAAAAAACACTTTTACCAAAACAAGTTACAAGTATTGCTTAGCCTAGACTTTGGAACCCTTCTTACTATGCTAAAGCCCATTAATATTTAGGGCATTTTTATTTTTGATATTAATCAATTGTAAAATAAGGGTGGTGTCCCTATGGTTGAATAACTCAAGGTCATTATTCATAGCTTCAATTTTCTCTAGGCACTTAGAATTGTTGATTTCAATGTATTTTGTTCTACTATATTAGAATCTAAGTGGGCCAACATTACATAGTGCATTATTTAGCAAGATGTTTCAATGGGAACGAGTAGTTCCAAATGGGCATGTCTCCCTTGATGTGATTTTTTGTGGACATATAGAGAACCTCAAGAACCTCTTGTATTTTTTTCCCTCGAGCTCAACAAGGTTAGAATTGAATCCATGATGTCTCCAGATGCTTTTATCCTTATTCGTTCTCCTAGAATATGGTGTTGTTAAGAGATTGGTCTTTTCTCCCCATCAAATACACTTATTTTTTGCATACTCTCGGGGTGGATATTCTCTCCTACATTTAGAATGATAGGAACTTTACATTTTTTCCAACTGTATTCATAATGTGCATTTCTCTTTGTACACCAAGGCTATTAGATATGATTTTCTCCAAAAATATCATGAAAATATAAGTTCAAGCTTGAAAATTTATCTTGAGGTTGCTCACATCCTTAATATTTTGGATCCCTAGGGGAATGCAAACTATATAATATTTCCTAGGTGCATTTATACTCTTCATCTCCTTTGTGAGATCACAGACATGACCATATCCTATCTGCTAGGAGAGGTCGTTGCTCTTAGTCATGGCATAGCTATTGGTAAGCCTTTTTTCTCATGGTTTGTCCCACCCTCCCAAATTAACCCCCTCGACAACCTTCCCCTCTTCATAGAGATGTGTGCAGGCTAGATGGTCATGTTCTGACAAGTTTTGTCATCTACAACCTTCCATCTCTTCAGTTCAACCATAGTAACCTATCAAGGAAAGTCCTAAGGGGGAAGGTATTATCATTGGTTGGGAACCTCTTGATGAAACCACCCTCAATTATGTATAGATTTTTAATCTTGATGATTGAGATCTACCTAATACTATTGTAGTAATAGCTACTTAATGTTGTTATTATGGTCTTTGTTCTAGACTTTATTCTGCTAAACTTTTTGGGTGTGCCTCTCTACCTTCTTGTGAATATTGAACTATTTTTATTTTAACATAAAGTAAAGTAGGAATATTAAAAAATAAAAATAATAATAAAGTCAATCTCAACATTTTAAAATGAGATTGTTACCTTGATAATAATTACTTGGATGATTCTATATAAAACTAAATAATATCTTTAAAATATAATAGGTTCACCCTAATTAATTTAAAAACTTAGTTAAATTTGAAGACTTCTTATTATTTCAATAGTTAATTATAAATTTATTATGTGCAAATAATAATAATCCCTTTAAAAACATGTTCATGCACTTTATATTAAATAATTATTAATTAAAAATTTAGTGCAAAGTATATTATATTTAACAAACTAATAATAATCTTTTGATAAAATTTTATTGAAATAAATGGTAATAGTAAAAATTTATATGACAAACTTATAATTTTTTTAGTGTACAATTACTAATGATTACTTAATAAAGGACACTAGGAAGAATACTAATAATGATACTTGAAGATGAACTCTTATTAGAGGAGCACAAATCCAAATGGTGTAGGGAAAAGGACCCAGTAGAACTGAGCATGTTCCAATATTTATCATATCAATTTTGGGTTTAATGCCTAGTATTTTTGTCAATATTACACCAATAGTTGTGACTTTAAAGTTGTTAGTGTTAGTGATAACTATCCATGATTAAATGAAATATATTCCTTAGTTTATAATGCAACCAGTCATGTAATGCCACACCAACAAAACATGCACAAGTATGAGTCTCGCTTTTTTTAGACATTTTTGGACACCTTGAAAAAAAGAATATTGATGTGGCATCATATTTGATGATGTGGACGTGAAACCTTTATTGTAAGCAAAGAACTTGTCAAATAAGATGCAGTAAGAAATTGGAAGTGATTTGATTTCCACCTAGAATAATGAGAAGCCCAAAATTAGAGTGTCCTCCCCCTTTATTATAATGGTGACTCAATTTTTTTTTTGCTTC
This sequence comes from Thuja plicata, assembly GCA_018584345.1. Taxonomy (NCBI): domain Eukaryota; kingdom Viridiplantae; phylum Streptophyta; class Pinopsida; order Cupressales; family Cupressaceae; genus Thuja; species Thuja plicata. Next base: position 443,419 of record MU227221.1, read on the forward strand.
AGCTTTGGAATAACACTAAAGCAATGATTCCACCATACAAACTGTAAGTGCCAGTTAGAAACTACATAGTGCTAACACAAAATATACCCTGGTGATGAAAGAGATCACTGTGGCATTGACTGCATGGTATAGAAAATTTAGCCCACTTAAAGAACCCAATTGTTACAAATGCCTATTATTAGAAGATGTTTATTATATGTTGTGTTAAAGGTAACCACTTCCACGAGGCATCCATACCGAAATTTATTTCTCTTTCTCACTCTGAATTGTTCAACATAAACATTGCCAAGTAAGGAAAAGCATAAAGGTAGCGCGCATTATACGGTAGAGCAGTGGGTAACATTGGAATGCATCTGCAAGGGAATGTCATCGTCACTCAGAAGTCCTAGAACAACACCGTAAAAATGATTATTGAAACGACTGATAGATTGTCTCTTCTTTCTGTTTGGGTCCTTTTTAACCTCACTATCCATCATTGGGAAATCATCCAATAACGGTGTGTAGGCCTTTTGAGAAAAAACTCAATCCATGTTGTTCTGTGGGTGTCATATATTTTCAGTTGCCTCATGATTAAAATCAGAGGCATGTTCATTATTTTGTCTCTAACATCACCCAGCGGAGCAAGACTATTGTTATCTACAGCATTTATGTTCCATCGGGATACTTTAAGAAATATTGGATATAACATCTGCAAAATAACTGAGAAGACATTGTTTTCATTCAATTATGCTTTAATATAAAAAAGATCTAGATGCTCTATCAATCATGCAGCTTTTGTAAATCATTATTTTAAAAAGGAACACTATCTATAATGGTGCAGATTTACCAGTTAATGGTCCTTATGAAATTTATAGAGCATATCTTTGAAGCTTACCAGTGTACAAATCATTTTTATTTTGTGAAAAGTTGCCTGACCATCATTTTTGGTGCGGTTGATTAAAAACGAAGGGTTTATGGACTCGAATAACAGAGCTTTCATAGTTCGAACATTTCCAAATTCAAAATGAAAATGGAGGGCATTCTTGTTGTCCTTCCCGAGCTCCTCTACATAATGGGTTACCTACATCTTTAATCAAGAAACTCATTATCCTTGCGTAACCCATGCGCGGGAAAGGATTGGGTGGGAGAGTTTGAAACTAAATTCAAATCAAACCGTACCTGCGACTGGCACTGGCACTGTCGAGAGTCAGAGGGGAGGCATACAACTACTCCTATATGTTTTACGTTTTAGTTGGCTATTTAGCCTATTTAGCCAATACCATACAACTACGACGAAAATTAGAATGAAAATGGAAACGGAAATCGTGCACCAATGAAAATTGGAAGTTTGGCGGTATTGGGTGCATGAGACAGGTATTCGGCGTGAGAAAGGTTTTCACGCCATACGAGAGCTTCCTCAGAAGTAAAGACTATCGGCTTAAATATATTTTTTTATTTATAGATATTAAAAATTGTAATTCAATTGAGAAGCAACTAAAAAAGACTTACACTCGAAGTTACACTGCAGATCTAGACTTCTCTTTCCTATGAACTACCATGTGTTTGTTAAATGGGCTAATATCAACCGAGTTGAGATGTATGGCATGTATAAAACTAGCACTTGCACCAAAATAAGGTGCAAGGAATACGCCGATAGGTCTTTGGGCTAAAAAAGCATAATTGAAACTTTACATAATAAAAGAAGGTGTATTAAAGTGTCTTCTACATACATGTTTTATTGTAGTAGAAAGTCTTGTACATGGCAACCTCTACTCTGAATGAGTTAAAGTTGTTGTATTGTTGTACTATATTTGTTTGTATAGAAGGGAAATATTCCAACATGCATTGCAATGAGCGTAAAAAGAGGATTGTAGAAAGATGTATAGATAACCTTTGAACCTATCCATAGTGTTTGTTGTGCATGAGATAACATATAATTTTAATTTGTCTCACTTCAACAGAACTTATTTTGTCTATAATTGAATTATTTTGTTGAAGGGGAATCATTACTTATGACCTATTTAGGCTATGTTCATACACTTGTTTTTCTCCAATTCTTTACATTGTATTGTCATTTAATGTGGTTTAATTATGTTGATTCTAGCAAATGAAGGGAGAAGGAACCCCCAATTAATTTTGTGAATTTGTAAACTTAGTATTAGTTCAAATGGAACATGTCAATGTAAACCTCAAAATATAATTAGAAATCTTTATATTTTTTAAAAATGCATCGTAATAAGAAGCAATGTTTCTTTTTGAATGAATAAAGTTTGTTTTTATTGACATTCACATTAAAAAAAAATTAAATTACTAGTTTAGGCAAAAGAGAACCATTTTGTAGGATTGGGAATGGTAAAATT
>MU227221.1:465920-482200 GCA_018584345.1 Thuja plicata
GGGGTTCTAATACACCTTCTCACACATTAGGACCTCTGAGAAGACCCCATGACCCCTTTTAAAACATTAGAACACTCAAGTGTGTCCCAAGAGGTCGTAGGACCCCTTGGGACACATTTCAGTGTTCCAATATGTCCTTAGAGGTCAAAGAGGGTCCTAAGAGGTCATAGTACACCTTATCATTTGTTAGGACCCCTAAGAAGACCCCATGACCCCTTTTGACACATTAGAACACTGAATTATGTCCCAAGGGATCTTAAAACCTCTTGGGACACACTTGAGTGTTCCAATATGTCAAAAGGGGTCATGGGGACTTCTTAGGGGTCTTAAGCAGGTGTATTAGGACCCTTTAGGACCCTCTTTGACCCTCAAGGACACATTGGAACACTCAAGTTTGTCCCAAGGGGTCCTACAACCTCTTGGGACACACTTGAGTGTTCCAATATTTCAAAAGTGGTAATGGGGTCTTCCTAGGGGTCCTAACATGTGAGAAGGTGTAGTAGGACCCCTTAGGAGCCTCTTTTACCCTCGAGGACACATTGGAACACTCAATTGTATCCCAAGGGGTCCTATGACCTTTTGGGACACACTTGAGTGTTCCAATGTGTCAAAAGGGGTTATTAAGACTTCCTAGGGGTCCTACGACTATGATAAGGTTTATTAGGACCCCTTAGGTCCCTCTTTGACCCCTAAGAACATATTGGAATACTCAATTGTTTCCCAAGGGATCCTACAACCTCTTGGGACATACTTGAGTGTTCCAATATTTCAAAAGGGGTCATGGGGACACATTGGAATACTCAAGTGTGTTCCAAGAGGTTATAGGATCCCTTGGGACACAATTAAGTGTTTTAATATGTCTCTAGGGTCAAAGAGGGACCTAAGGGGTCCTAGTACATGTTCTTATGTGTTAGGACCCCTAGGAAGACCCCATGACCCCTTTCAACACATTAGAACACTCAATTGTATTCCAAGAGGTTGTAGGACCCCTTGGGACACATTTTATTGTTCCAATGTGTCCCCGAGGGTCAAAGAGGCATCCTAAGGGGTTATATTATGCCTTCTCACATGTTAGGACCCCTAAAAAGACCTCATGACCCCTTTCGACACATTGCAACACTCAATTGTGTCACAAGGGGTCCTACGACCTCTTGGGACACACTTGAGTGGTCCAATGTCTCAAAAGGGGTCATGGGGACTTCCTAGGGGTCCTAACATGTGATAAGGTGTAATAGGATCCCTTAGGACCCTCTTTGACCCTTGGGACACATTGGAACACTCAAGTGTGTCTCAAGGGGTCCTACGACCTTTGGATACACTTGATTGTTATAATGTTTCAAAAGGGGTCATGAGGTCTTCGTAGGGGTCCTAACGCATGAGAAGGTGTACTATGACCCCTTAGGACCCTCTTTGATCCTCGGGGACACATTAGAACACTCAAATGTGTCCCAAGGGGTCCTAGGAAAGTTCATTTGAAAAAGAAAATTATAAAAAAAATTTAAAAAAAAAATTGTTTGAAAAAAAATTTAAAAAAATCAAGTACCCAAAAAAATCAGGTACCCAAAAATATTAGGTACTGAAAAAATTAGGTACCCAATTAGGCTTGTGCTTTGGTGTCAGGTTTTCCTAGGTGTACTGACACCCATGCCTACTAAAAAGTCAACAAACATTTTCATGCGCTTTTGGACGAGTGAATAGTGGATTTTTTTCACATCGCCGCTTTTATGCCCCTCATGATCTTGCACATACCCTAAAATATTTATTTTGCATACTAATGAAAAAATATGTCATCAATCTCCCCCTTTGACATTAGTATCAAAAATTGATATGTGCAAAACTAAAATGTTTAGTATATACACCATGTATTTTACCTTGCCAATATGACTCCCCCTATATGCATGTCAGTATAGTATATGTACATGAATATATAATTGCCTTTATACTATTTAACTCTTTCACCTTATTTCTCCCTTTTATTATTTCTCTCTTTGTCACATATTATTTTCCCCTTTTTTTGATAATAAGGACAAAGGTGTTATGCTTACAGCTTGTCAAAAATATTGGAATGGGAGTTCTGCATGTCTTCCATCATTTTATCCCATTGTTCTTTTAGGAGGTCAAGGGTCATGATCTCTAATGTGATCCTTGCATGCATATCATATATACTTTCTGTCACAAAACATTTTGGGGTGGCAATCAATTGTCTTGCTGATGTCATATGTTGTTCCAGTAGTGTGAGATTAGGTAGAAGTAGAACCTGAAGCTCGGATACCTCATCTCTAAAATTTGTTTCTACCTCTAAAATCTCAAGTCTCAACCTTTTAGCTTCCATAATCTTTTCATAATGCAACTTGATTACATTGTTAGTGGTTGTAATACCTTGTGCACGAGCATTGAGATCTGCATCTATCTATGAAATCTTATCACTATTCTTCTTAGTGAATTGTTCTATTGTGCATAACTTCTGAACTAAGGTTATAGCTTCTAAAATGATTGGGTCCAATTCATTGACTACTTCAGATAGATTTACCTTGTTCTCAGTCACTTCTTGGCTGATTTTCTCTATCAATTTGTATTGGTATTTGTGTTCTGCGCGTTCTTCTACTTCCTTTTCTGCATCCACATTCTATGATGTGATGAATTCACTAAGAACTTCTAATTGATCAATGATAGAATAATTTTGATCAATGTATGTATCAGGTACAATTTTTAGAAGTATTTCCTTGGTTTTCTCTAATACTTGTGTGTCCTTTGTCTCCTTTTTAAGCTTATATTGGATAGATTTAGTTTTACAAAGTTTTGCATACTTTGAAAATGACTCTGGATCCAATGTCCTCGGATCACAGGATGGTATTTCAATGATCTCATCTAGAGTGACTGGATTCTTGTTCTTCTTCTTATTCTTGTTCTTCTTTGAAAGTATAGTTGAGGCACCTATATGTAGTACCATAGCAAGTTCCTTTTCTTGGTATGATGTGCTTGATGAAGGCTTCAGAGGTGTAGTGCCTTTTATTTGTTTCTCGGTGTCTACCTATCAATTTGGTATGGACATCTCCACATCAACCTTTTCTTTATCTGCAAATTCTCCTTCGGTATCCTTAGGAGTGGCATCACCTTGCTTCTCTTCTCCACCTGTATCTTTCTTCTCTCCATATGTTTCTTTATGTTCTCCATCTATTACATTATGCTCATCAGTTATGTTTTTATGTTCCTCTTCACCCTTATCCTTGGGTATCCCTGCATCATGCTCCGATGTTGTATCTCTTTTTTTTGTCATTATATTGATAGATTGTATCAATAATGAGATTTGTCCTAGTATATTCACCTGTAAAGAATCTATTATTGTGTCATGTTCCTTAGGCTTCTCGAAGGTAACAATAACATCTTTATCTGCCTTAAATTCATCGGTAGGATCTTCAATTATATCTATTATTGTCAGATCTTGGTTTGTGACATTTGTTATGCTTTACTAGCTTTGGTATTAAATTCAACTTGATTGTCATCCTCAGTTTCATTTATAAGAATGTGCTCTGGGCTTAGTTTAGCCTGATTCTCTTCATTGTGAGGCTTATTGGTGAGTGCTAATACTCTCTCAGGGCTTGTGTCCTCTTTAGGTACATTGAGTATTTTCCTCCAAGCATCCTCACTTTCTCTGTCAAGCTCAATTAAGTTTCCTTGCAATACTTTGTAGGCTCTCAATTTTTCTGAGAACTTCTTTGAATGTAACTTCATCATTTCTTCAATTTCTTCCATTTTGGACTCAAGTGGCATAACAGAAACTACAGATCTTTCCCTTATTTGTTTTTCAAAATTCAATGCAATTGTCCACCTTGCCAATAACCTATCTAGAAGTTCTTGTGGCATCTTATTTTCAAACTATGTAGGAATATATTTGAATTTACACATTATTGTGATGGTGGCTTCTTCTATCTTGTTCTAATCCTTGGGATTCAGAGTTAGCCATTTTCTAATCTTAGGCTTAGTTATTGAACCTGGCCTAATGATTAATGCAAAAATCTCATCAATTGTAGTAGGAAGTTTGTTCTTTACAGGTTTTTCATCTTGTTCAGTGTCCTCAATATCTTCCTTGCTTCGAATTAGTCTTTTTCTCCTCTTTGGTTCTGAAGTTTTCCCGGTTTGAGGATTTCTCTTGTAAGTCCTCACTTGTCCTTTCTTCTCCGATGATGAACTTGCATCTTTTATTGTCTGAATCCTTGTCTAAGATGTAGCAGTAGTTCTTGGCTTCTTTGGGGTGGTGCATCAGACTCTGTTGATTCAGAGTCACTCACTTGTTCATCTTCACCAACGAGTGACTATACCTTAGTTTCTTATGTTTTTTTTGTTTCTTCTTCATTTACCTACAAGTTTTTCTTAAGTGTCTTTACCATTTTATCCTTCTTTCTATCGATTTTCTTTACTACTAGGCTGATCTTTATTCTTTCCTTAGCCTCTTCATATGTTACAAACCTTGGTTGTGACTTGTCTAGTAGTTCATTTAATAACACTTCAATAGCATTGGTGGCTTCATCTATGTTGATCTCATATTCAAGTGGTGCAAACCATGTTATCCTCAGTATAGCTAGTTTGATCAAGGTGGTATCAGTGTCCACCATAAAACAAATATTAGTCTTATATTTTTCTACCAGTTGTTCTGGTATCCTCACCCTTTTCTACATTCTATCCTTGAATCCGGTGAAATATACATCCATGACTATTGTAAATTTGTCACCTAGTGACTTAATGAATTCACTGATTTGAATTGTCACTGGTCGGGTAGTATCCCAGTTGACATTACCGATAGATGGGAAAAGTATTGAAAGTAGAAAAATATGCACATTGGAAGTGATCTAAACTTACATGAATTGGAATTTTGCAGATGTGATTGTCCTCATGTTCTCATCTAACTGCTTCAGTAGAAGCTCAGATAGATCTAATTGTAGACCCTTCTTTACAATCTTGTGAGCAGTGTCTAATGCTCTGCATGCAATGTTGTTCATTCTTCTAGCTTGGAATATCTTGTATCCCAGCACACATGCACCAAATTTCAGTTCTGGATCTTTGATGGAATTTACCTTCAATCCTCTGCCATCCCATTCTTCACCTGTCATCTTCTCAATATCAGGGCGAGGAGGGTATTTAAGTGCCTTGGCCTTTTTGGTTATAGGATAACCATTCACTGTGTGTATCACATCCCTAGCAATTGTTTTTGGCTTGTCTAGCCACATCTTTTGGTCATGCACTCTGCTCAGCACTATCCAGATCCACTCAGTTTTAAACTCCTTTGGGAACATTAAAGCATTTTTCATCCCTTTCACCTTGATGTGTTTATGCTCATCCTTGATGGTTCCATCTATGCAAAGCTTCTTGTAAGCTTTCTCAACCTCAAGATCTCCTATCTCAACAATCTTGCAATGTGTGTATGCTCAAACATCCTTGACGATCAAAACCCTAGGTGGTATGCTTGAGAATTCTCTAGCATCATCAGGTTGTGAAGCAACCTCTAGACATAACTTGTAATGTGTCTCCTCGTAGGTGGAGTGCTTGATCAGTTTGACCTTATTGTCTTTGGCATTCTTGATCTTGATTACATGGGATGTGGTTGCCATGATTTTGCAAATTTAGGGGTTTTCCCGTAAAATAAACTACGAGCTCAGTGATTCTAGTTACTCACTTATTTTGTGGTAGCTATTGAAGATCAGAATCTATTGTTGTAGCTGTGAGGGTGCTCGTGAATCTCTCTGCAATATTTTCTCCTTAGGTCACTTTGCTTCACTCTATTCTTTTCTCTCAAATGTTGGTGAATGAAATAAGGTCTCTATCATCCTTTTATAGATGATGCCCTAAGTGGAACATTTAATGCTCTACCCACTTCTCAGTGTTCAAAGATGGATTCACTCGAGTATCACACAAACTTTTGGCTCGGGGTAAGTGACAACTCACTTAACCTTTCACATATTCACTAACAGTGCTTAGTAAGTGGCGAAGACTTCAATATCTTTTACATGATTACCGACGAGTCTCAGGTTACATTGTTAACTTGACTTTCATATGCACGCTGATGATTCTCTATAAGCATTGACTGACGGGATTGTATTCACAAAATCATAACAAGTAATACCATAGTGCATCTTTAATCATGCCAGTTTGGCATTTTATCAATGTATAATAAAACTGATGTAAGATATAACTTAGTGTAGTGTAGTTCCATACTTACTTGTTCTGCTTAGATGGGGGTGGTGATATCACCAGATCCATTGGATAAGGTGTCACCAATTGTATTGCTTGGTCCAGCATCATCAGTGTTTGTAGCTTTTCTCCACATTTTTTTTCCCATCTTCCTGATGTCTTTAATGGTATTGCCATTGGAAAAGGTGCTTATCTCTATCACTCAGTCTCTGTAGTCCTTGCTTAGATGACCAACTTTATGACAGTGTAAGCATGCCATTTCAGGGTTAGTCCAGCATCTAGGCCTTCTTATCCATTTTCTCAAGCATTTTGTAGCTATGTTTCCATATCTACCACATGCTATGCAGTTTGTCCATGTGTTGTAATCCCAAACATATGAGTTACCAACTCTTTTTAGTTGATAAGCATTTTCTTGTTCTTTAGGCTTCCATGCTTTCTTTTTCTTCTTCCTGCATTCAAGAGATGTGTGCCCATGTATTTTTCAAGTAGGACAATATTTTTCCATTTAGGTTTACTTCTTTGGTTTTTTAACCTTAGATTTACATTCATATGCTTTATGTCCTTTCTTGTTACAGTTATAATAATTTTCAATGAATGTAGAAGTGGATTTAGGAATACCTTTAATTTTTCTTTTGTAAACATTTGATGTGTGGCCTGGTTTTCCACAGTGATTGCATTATTGCTTCCTTGGTCTTGAATTTGTGTGGACATATTTTGGATCAACTTGGTATGGTGATTCTCTGTGCTCAGTATACCCTAATCTGGTGTTGTTGTTGAATCTTCTTTGTCCATCCAGAAAATCATCCATTCTTTTTGTGCTTTCTTCAGCTCTTTTGATCATATCATTGCGTTATTATTGAATTCTTACTTCATGCTTTAGTCTTTCATTTTCTTCTCTTAGCTCACCAATAGCTTCCAATTTCCCATTGAGTTCTATGTTCATTCAGTTTTCCTCCTGACTCATAAGAATAATCTACTTAGTGATCTCATGATGATGTTCAGTAAGTCTTTGTATTTTTGACTCTTTTTCTTATAGCTTTTCAATGATCTTCCTCCTGTCATTAATAGCTAATGTTCTTTCTTGCTCAGCTTGTCTAGAATTGCTCATAACCTCAATCATTCTTACCATCTATGTCTCTTGACCAATTTGTAGTGATTTCACTTGTCCAGCTAGATGTTGATTGGTTTCATTTAGACTTGTAATGCTTCCTTCAGATGTGTCTGATGTATTGCAAGATGTAGATCCTATTGACTCAAATAAATCAGGTATCTCTTCTTCATGATAGTATGTTTCATTACAGTGAGATATCATTACCTTTCTTTCATCCAGTAGCTCTCTCATCTTGACTCTATCTTCTTTATATTTCTCATAGAAGATAAACATCTCTAACTTCTGATTCTCAATACTCTTGTCTAGCTTATACCTTTCCATTGTATGATCTTTTCTCTTAAGTCTTTTAAACTTTTCCAAATAATAGATCTAGCTCTGATACCAATTTTTGAAATAATGGAATGGTGTGTACTGAGAGAGGAGGGGTGAATCAGTACCTTTAAAAAAATTTGTCAATTAACCTTAATCCTTTATGTAATCAATTCCTTGCATTACCAACCATATGTGTTATTCTTTCTTTATGCATGTAATAACAATTCATAAACTTAATTTGCATGTAAACATTCATATAAATATTCATGAAATGTATTGACACATGACACAAGATTTGGTAACGCAGAAAACCCTTGTTAGAAGGTAAAAACTGTGGTGGGGATGAAACCCACAAAACTTCACTATCTGCAAAATGGAAGGGGTCGGTTAAGGCTTACAAGTTTGATCACTTCTAATGATATTACCCTGTTAGGAGTAACATGTTTAGACGGGTTAAGGTCTACTCTGTTAAGAGCTTTAGCAACATTTTTTAGTGTGAACTTAATTAAGAGATTTACAAAAGGAATGTTAAATCCACCTTCTCAAAGGATTTCTTCTATTTTCTACACTTGTTAGAATGTAGTAAAAAATACTTATTGACTTGAGCATATGCAATCTAGAATTGCTGAGTATAGATCCATTAAATATTACAATATGATGTATCACCTATAGTGACTGATTAATACCTCTATTCTACTTGGTAGCCTTGGATCTTGCTCTTGGTAACTGATTTCATCTTTTTTTGTCCCTCTACATAAAACTGTCTCTGATCTATAGAAGTTTCTATGGCTACAATCATCATCACATCATTTGATCTGATATATCACACATCTATTTATACAATAAATTTGACCTAAATGAGTTTCAAGCTTTACAATGATAACTCTATGATCAAAGGTTTACAACTTGACCTTGATCTCCTAGTTTGCATGTTTTCAATCAGTTAGACTAATTAAAACAATTACAATTACATTGCTTAACCCTCAAGAAATAGTTTTAAAGCTAACCTTTAATCTAAATATAAAACTTAAGTGTTTTATCTGACGTGTAAGTTAGATCCACATTTCTCAAAATAAAACTATCTCTTGATAGATTGGTTCTTGGGTTTGTTCTTTAGTCTGCCAGTCGGTTTGCTCTATCGGTTTACACTGTTGACTGCTTTGTTGGGTTACTATGTTGGTTGTGTCATCGGTTTGCATTGTAACCTATGTTGTCGGGTTCCCTTGTGAATTTTTTTGTTGGGTTCCTCTGTCAGGTTCCCTTGTACTTAACATTGTCGGTGACTGATGTTTAACTATTGTTTTGGGTTGCACTATAAACCTATCTTTCGGTGATCATGTACTGATGGTTCATAAACTGTGTCTTTTGCATACTAATGAAAAAATATGTTATCAAAAACCACTAGAGTTATAGAAGAAATAGGAGGCTATTAAACCATGTCACAAACCCCACAAGGGATGCTTCCATACTACCAATGATCCCCCTCCCAACATCACTCGATGTGGTCTATATGATTTGAACCTATGACCAAGCTCTGATACCACTTGTTAGAAGTAGTGGTTGTCGTTGCACCAAAAGATCAACCTGTCAATGCTCGATACAACCACTAGACTTATAGAAGACATGGGAGGTTGTTAAACCATGTCATGAACCCTGTGAGAGATGTTTGCCTACTTCCAACAACCTCAACCTATACCCATGGTTTTTAATTTTTATTGGCTCCCAAGCCTAATGCAAGGTATCTTTCTTTCCCGCTCTCCTTTGTTGGCCTTTATGAATTTGAACTCCAAGTTTCTATAAAAGGAGGTATTTTCCCTTCATTTAGAGAGGATCATACATACCCATGCATACATGAGACAAAATTGTGTGATCTATTTACATCTTTTGTAAGCAAGTTGTTAGCACTATCAATTTTTGTGTTACCCTTTTGAAAATTTTCCTAAGGCATGGAGGCACCTTGTTGCACTTGTTTGAAAGAACATAAGTTTTGATGGAAAATGATTGAATACCTTGTAATTTTCATGAATGACCACCTTGTAGGTATTTTCCCCTCTTTTTATTTAGATTTTTTACCAATTTGTAGCCTCATGCATACAGATTAAGTGTTTTGTAGAGTGTATCATCCAGTGACAGCTATGGAAAACCAATAAACCAAGGGTTTCATAGTTTCATTTTTTGGTTTGAGAATTTTTTGGAGATATCAAGGATAGTTATACTTAAGTTAGTTATTTTTTATGTTGGTATGCAATGAAGGAAAAGAGAAGAGTTTCATGGTGCCCTATTTGCACTGCTTTTTCTAAAAGGAAATGCTTAAGGTATTTATCCCACATTGATTCAGTTATAGTTTACTTAATAGTTTTATGTCTCAATGCATAAGTATGAAGTTCCAAAAAGGCACGCGCCTTTTGGAAATCATCTTGTGAGTGCACAGTTGAGTGGCAGTCAACAAGAGGTCAACATAAAGAATTTTGGTTGGCACATGGTCGGGGTGTTTGAAATGGAAGGGCAGAAGTGTGATTTCTGAAATCCAATCAGGTGATGCCACGTAGTAGTGGAGTAGGTCTTCAAAAATAGAAGGCCAAAGGTGAGAATTATGAAAGGGAAAAAAAGACTAATTATAAAGGCCATCAAAATTAGAGGGGATGGAAGGCAATTTCTGAAATCCCAAAGTGGGTCCAAGGTGGACATGTGGCACGTCATTTCTATTCTGTAAAGAAGACTGACAAGGAGAGAGAAGTAGCATGGGATAGAAAGGTTGTGATACATGGTAGTGTGTTCTAGCTAAGTAGTGAAGCATACATTTGGATAGGCTCCTAGGTGTCGAGTCTTTGTGATCCAACAATCTAAATGACTAGGAAAGAGAAACAACTTAGGATCATGACAGTGTGGCATGTGGCATAGCTGACTAAATGGATAAATGATGTGGAAAAGGTGGAAGAAAACTAAGTAGTGTCATGTATCCTAGGAAGCAAGGAAGATAGTGGGGCCAAGGTGGGCAGGTGGCGAGCCCTCGTGATCCTGCAAAGAAGAGTAACCTAGAGAGAAAATTAGCCTAGGATCATGAGAATCTGACACATGTCTAGGTTGAAGAAATAAAGGAAATGAAAAGGTGGGGCCAAGTGGATAGGTGTTGAGGTATCGTATTCCCTTCATCAAGATGATAAGGAAAGAGAAAGGTCATAGGATCATGACGTGGTGATGCGTGGCAGGAGAGATGAATCAAAGTGGGTTGAGTAGGGCCCAAATCTAACACTCTTCGTGATCCTGCAAAGAAATATGCAAGGAATATATGGAGCATAGGATCACAATATCTCACCATGTGTCTTGATTTTGGGATGATCAAGGAGGTTAAATAATACAAATCGTTAGAGTTTGTGGAGTGTTGCCAAGTGTTTTGGGGTCAGCAATAAGTTTGGCGGGGTCAGCGATGCTATGGTGGTGAAAAAGTAGTTTCAAAGGCCAATCAAGGCCTGCCACATGGAGGTCTTTGGGATGTTGATTGCATTCATGGTTACTTTTTTCTTGGTGCCCGAGTATTTTTAATTTGGATTGATGGTCAATTTTTAAAGTTTAGATAAAGATTTAATCTGAGCTCTTGGATGTTGTTCCCGCATCAAGGTGACCATTAGGAGGGTTTCATTTGATTTTTCTACTTCCCTAAGGGTTTTTAATGGTCATGAAGGTGCATCCCATGTTACAATAAAATTGTGATGATTGAGATAGACATATTTTGATCACCTGATTTAAATATCTGAAGAAGGTGTTAGGTGCCATTTTGTTGATACCAATTCCTGCATTTGTAGAATTTGAGGGTTTCAACAGGGTTTCCCAGGATTTTATTTTCTCCCTAAGTGATTAACATATTATTGCATTCCTTAGTCTATAAAATAAATTTTATGATCACTAAAGGGGGTTCCCAAATTTTTTTGTGAAGTCAATCTGTGTTAAAGACAATGTGACACATTTTGAATTTATGCATTCTCTAAGAAATTCTTTCTAATATTTTAGTGGATTTATATGCTCATCTAACCCATGTTTTCCACTAATTCAATTATCTATTGAAGTGTCATGTTGCAGGTAACAGGTGCACAAATATACACACACATTTCAGATCAAAATTGCCCCTGAGGATCAAGAGAAGACTGTATTTACATGCGCCTAGGGCACCTTTTGCTGGAACATCATGCCATTTGGATTAGAGAATGTTGGTGCCACATATCAAAGAGCAATGACCACTATATTCTATGATATGATGCATAATAACATGGAGGATTACGTGGATGACACGTTAGCTAAATCCAAAGAAAGGATCACTCATATTAATGATTTAAGAAAGATATTGGATTGAATGGAGCAATTTCAACTTAGGCTCAATCCAAAGAAATGTGCCTTCAGATTCCAATCAGGAAATCTCTTAGGATTTATTGTTTTAGCGAAGGGAATTGAATTAGATCTTGCAAAAGTCAAAGCTATTCTAGAGATGACTCCTCCATGCAACATCAGTCAAATGAGGACACTACAAGGGAGACTTCAATCAATCAGGAGATTCATGTCACAACTTGCTAAAAAATCCCAACCCTTTACCAAATTATTACATAAAGGGGCCACCTTCAAATGGGATGAACACTGTGAAGCCAACTTTAGAGAACTAAAAGGGTACATCACTACTCCTCCTATTCTTATGGCGCCCATTCATGGAAAGCCATTACGCCTCTATATTTAAGCTAAAAATACATCACTAGGAGTATTACACACCCAAGAGAAAGAAAAAAAGAAAGAATGAGCTATCTACTACATCAGTAGAACACTAGTGGCTTATGAGCTCAATTACAGCATTATTGAAAAAGCATGCTTAGCAGTCATCTTCGCATCATAGAAATTGAGACAATACATGCTCTCACATACAGTAAGGCTCATTGCTAAGATTGATCCTCTGAAGTACCTTTTGAGAAAAAAATCATTAACAGGGTGATTAGAAAAATGGATCCTCATTCTAAGTGAATTTGACATTGAGTATGTAGATAGGAGAGCTATTAAATAACAAGTCTTTGCTAACCAACTAGCTGATTCAACGCTTCAAGATAATGAACCTTTGAAGATTGAGTTCCCTGATGAGATGATTATTCATCTAATTGAGCACCCATGGAAGATGTATTTTGGTGGTTCTTTCACATAAAAAGGCTCTGGAGCAGGGGTGTTGTTCATAACTCCTCAAGGCTACAAGATACCAAAGTCCTACAAATTGATGTTTCCATGCAGCAATAACATTTCTAACTATGAGGCATTGGTAAATGGTCTTAAGCTTGCCATGGAGTGGAAGATTATATAGTTACACGTGTATGGTGACTCCCAACTCATCATTAATCAAGTCAATGGAGATTATCAGACAAAGGATGAGAAGTTGATGCCCTACAGGCAACTCGTAGATGACTTAAAGAAGTATTTTGTCTTCGTCACTTTCCAGAAAATACCTAGAATAGAGAATAAGGCTGCAGATGCTATGGCTACATTGGCATCCATGTTACAACTATAGGAGCATCAATTCCACTATGACTTCTTGGTGGAAGAACTATCCTACCCTGCCTTCAATACCCCTGAATACCAAGTGATATGTGCCTTGAAAACCCCAGACCAATCTTGCTATGCCAATATCATTGCTTACCTAACTGACCAAACCGTTCCTAATTATCTATTCCACAATGAGAAAAGAGCCTTGATTAGGACAACATCACGTTATTTCCTCATAACTAATAACTTATATAGATGAGGTCTTGATGGTACACTTCTTAAATATTTAAAACTCAAAGAGTCTGATCTTGCATTAAAAGAAGTCCACAAAGGTGTATGTGGATCACTTTTGAACGACTTTTCATTGGAAAAGAAACTTATTAGAGTAGGTTATTATTGGCCTACCATAGAAAAATATGCTATTCACTTTTCAAAAAAATGTCATAATTGTCAGACACATGGAAATCTCATCCATGCTCCTGCTAGAGAACTTATACTTTTCATTACACATTGGCCATTTCAGCAATGGGACTTTGACTTGGTTGGAAAAATATATCCCAACTCTTCAAATGGACACAAGTTCATCATTATGGCCACTGAGTATGTTACAAAGTGGGTCAATGTCATGCCACTAATCAAATCCATTGGCAAACAGGTGGCTATGTTCATTCTGAACTACATTATCTATAGATATGGGATACCCTCTTCAATTGTAACAGACAATGGGGGCCAATTTAAAAACCAAGACATTGATGACCTTTGTGAACAATTTCACATTACTCAACATTTATCCTCAACCTATTACCCTCAAGGTAATGGATAGGCTAAGGCATCTAACAAAAATATTCTCAAAATCCTACACAAAACTGTAAGTAAGTCTGGCAGAGACTGGCATTTACAACTGAATCCGACACTATGGGCCTACAAAAAAAGTATCAGAACACCAACTAGAGCCACACTATTTTCCCTAGTCTATGCCACTGAAGCAGTACTACCTATTGAGGTTTAAATCCCATCTTTGCAGATATCTTTACAAGGTCTGGTTACTGATGAACAGTACCACATCGATCAGGTGAATTCTTTAGACTTACTTGATGAGCACAAGCAATAGGTGTTTGATCATATGAAGATGTACCAAGCATGCATGTCCAAAGGATACAATAAAAAGGTAAATCCATAATAGTTTGAAGTGGGGGATCTCGTCCTAAAGGAGAATCCTAAGAACCAGCCTAACAAAGAGAAAAAAGGAAAGTTTGAACCTAATTGGCTGGGACCTTTTGTTATCACTGTTGCTTTCAGGACTGGAGCTTAAGGAAAAAGGACTAGAAGGCATGTCTTATTAATTTCTAAGTCTTGAGTACAATTCTAGGGGTATTTTTAGAGGATTTGGAGAAACTTAGTGAGTGTTCACCCACTCTCCAATTTTGGAGACAACTAGGTTTAGAGGAAGAAAAATGAAAAGGATAAGAGCTTCTACTCAAATACATTCTTGCCATTTTTCTTGGACCAAGGTTGGTGGATTCTTACCATGGAGCAATGCTCTTGCATTTAAGATTTGCATGATATTGTTTGAATGAATATGTAAATCCTGTATGGCTTCATTTATGTAATCTTGTAAGTGTTGTTGAATGTAGATGTTGATGTTATGTGTTGGGTTTGGGATGCATTTGAGTTTTATTTCATCTCTTGTTCTTTTGGATTTGGGAGTATTGTTCATGGGAGTTTAAGGCATTACTCACCCTTTTGGGAAGGGAAGAAGTGACCTTGGGTGAAGGGGTTAGTTGGGCTCTCCATTGTAGTGAGAGTCTCTTCTCTTGGAGAAGATGGATAATTTCATGGAGTATGGGCTCCATGAAGCCATGTTATAAATATTATTTTGGTATAGAAATGACCAAATGTGTATATGGAAGGAATACTAATTTGAGCCTTGGAAAGGCACGGAAGAAAACTCTTATTGAGAAATTTGAATGCAATGGCATTCTCCTCCTTAGAAAATCCCACCTTCACCCTACTTCAATGGGTTTGGAAAGCCCATTTGTGAAACCTTGGTTGGGAGTAAATTGTTGTGCATCTATGTTAGTTGTGAAATCAGAATGTGCTACCTTGTTTAGTCTTGGTTCTCCAAGCTTGGGGGTGGTCTCTTTGAGGCCTTGGTTAGGAGTTGAGCTCCTATGGTTCCCTTCATGTTTTATTGTAGGTTTTTGAAATCAAGTTGGATGTGGAAAAGTTTGGAAGAAGTCTTCTTTTTGGTATTATTGTGAAAGAGAAACTTTATGGTTGTATGATTACTCCTTGTGATTAAGTATCATTTTTATTAAGTGTTGTAAAGTCTATTTTGTAAGCTTGTTGAGCAAAATGTGAAAAGCTCTCATTCTCTTTTGTGTAATAATATTCATAGCATGTAAACCTTGTGAATTGTTATATCTTGAAACCTCTATTGTATGTGATTTTAAATTTCCAAGTCAAGAACACTACATGTTTCCTTGAAATTCTAAAATTTTATCTTAATTAGATCATACCTCATCTTCAAAATCATTGCATTTCCAACCCTTAAAAAGAAGAGATTAGCTTACTAACTATAGTAAGTCAAAGAGATTAATATAATAATGAAAACAATCACCTAATATTAGTGATCAAATTCTAGTAGCATAATGTTTGGCAAACAAAAATAAAACAATCAAATTCATGCATGTATCTTTAAAAGAAAAAAAAGAAATCAATGATGCTAATGTGTAAAAAAAAATATACAACCAAACCTACTGTTGTTCCCTTTTCTTGCTGTCATAAAAATATACTCCTCAGAAGTATGACTCTATTTATCCCTGACACTGACCCAGCATAGAATAGGACAACAGTAACAAGGTCTTGAGACCTCCTGCACTTTGAGTTCCACAGACTTGGGCGGGATTACCCTTGCAGACTTAGAATAATGCAATCATTGAATTATTCTAACTTTATATTGGTGGAATTATAGGGAATGACCACTGTAACATACACTATAACAGACTAAACATGAAAGTAAAAATTGATTTTAAGGATGATAGCCTTTTAACTGAACAAAAATAGACCAGTGCTAAATCTTAGGGCATGGAGTCATCTGTGAATAACTTTAACCAGCATGATTGAAGACTCAACTTAAGACAATTACAGGATCAGACACCAA
>MU227221.1:515309-591012 GCA_018584345.1 Thuja plicata
CTGTGATCTAAAAGTAGAATCAATCCCTTGTGGATTATAGTTATCATAATTTGACATTTCAAATGCAATGAGTCTGCCTATCAGATTTTCCAGATTCAGATTATTGTTAGGAGTACATCTCAATTCTTGAATTGCAGAAACTCTAATAGAATATACAGGAAGTAAAGTTCTTAGTACCTTGCTCATAATGGTGTTCTCATCAATTGTTCCATTAGCTCCTCTAATGGCATTTACAACTTCTTTTACTCTACCATAGTACTGATTGACATTTTCACCTTCTTGCATTTTCATTTCATCAAACTTACCTCTTAGACTTTCTGATTTAGCTCTCAGCACATTTGTGTCTCCACCATAGATAGTTGCAATTTTTTCCCATGTCTGCTTTGCATTTGTGCAGCTTTTTATGTCATCAAATTCTGAATAGCTCAATGAGGAGGCGATCTCCAACATTGCCTGATTATGCTCTTGTTTTTCTTTTAGTTGAGTAGCTGTGAGAGGAGCAGTAGGTGATACATATTCATTTTCAATAAGTCACTTAGCATCATCTCCAATACTAGCCAGATGTAGTTTCATCAAACTCTACCATGCAGGGAAGTTGTCTTTGTTCAGCTTAGGAGCCTCCTTCTTATACATCTTGATCTTTTCACTCCAAGTACCTTCAAATTGTTTTCAGGAGACCAAAGCTTTGATACCAATTTTTAGGATGAATTTAGAATAACTAAGAGGGGAGGGGTGAATCAGTTATCTTCAGGTCAAGATGTAGCAAATAAAAACTTTCTATATTTTAGGTCTACTTGGCAGCAGTAGCATAAGTCAACAACTTTAATCATGCAGTTTACTGTCAAATGAAATTAGCTTGTAGAAACATAATAGTAAAAAAAACAATAGGCATTCATAAAAGTTGACATAATTATTTAACGTGGAAACCCAATATCGGAAAAACCACCAGTAACATGCTACCAATTTTTCACTCTTTTGAAGTGATGCCCTATGAGGAGCCAACCCTGTTAACGGTTACAATAACACACTGCTAGGTGTGACCTGGTTAGAGGATTTAATCACCCTATTAGGAGTGGCCTTATTAGAGGACTTAGAACATTCCACCTGAATATCACCTTGTTAGAGGATTTATACAAATGACTGTTAGGTCAACCTTGTTAAAGGATTTAACTGATACAATGGTTAAAAAGTAATCAGCAATTGTGATCTGATACATACAACTCACTTTGCAAATTTAGATCCAATTACAGCTCTGATGTTAACTTAATGGATAGCCTACATTTTCATCTCAACCTTTTGATCTGCTTGGAAATCTGTCAAGCAATCACACATGCAACTCTTTGCTTTTGTTTTCAGCCTTCTCTGCTAGATCATGCTAAATAGTAAATCAACCATGCAAACTCTCTTGCATACACATCCACTTCACATTCACCAGCACACCTCTTGCATCCAAATGAATAACCCCTTGAGGTTATCATATACCTCTCTATTTAGGTTAGATAAATCTTTTGCCGCCTAAACAAGATCGTAGATCTTAGGTTAGGTCAGATCTAATGGATTATCACATCATTGCAATACATTTACTTCTCCAAAGTAGTCTCTAATTAAATCTTGAAACCATGCATTAATTATGGTTACCCATACATTAAATGATGTGGATCAATCTTTAATTAACATTACATATCCCAATAAAATCAACTAAGTCAGCTAGAGATCTCAAATCTCATCATTAATCCATTTACTGTAAGTCGGCCAACATCACTGTTTTCACTCAGCAATTTCACTGGTGCTCGGCATTGAAAGAATTTTCTCATCACAAGCAACTTTTCTCGGCACAAGCAACTTTTCTCAGCAAAGAACAGCCATAAAAACTATCTTAGAAAGATAAACAACTAATTACTTTGCCAGAGTGCCAACTGATCAAGTACCCTTTTATTTTCCTTAACTCAACCATTCACCTAGTCTTCTTGTTAAATCTTCTTCATCAATAATAGATATGGTACTCAAACAGATAACAATAGTCTCACCAGTCAAGGTTTGACAGCAATGACAAAATAACAATTGCTTACATTGTCACTTTCCAACACTTTGTGGATAGGGGATTCAAGTCTATTCACAAATATTTAGAAAACAAGGTGAATACTAACATTCATCTTTGCATTCACATGATTTACATTATTTATTTCTTTTTCAAGGTTGATTCCTAAACATGGGCTTGACCAAGGAAAGCCCCTCCCCCAAAAAAATTCCCTTTTTCTTTTGTGCAGGATCACATTCGTGGACTTTCTGATTTCCAGACTTGGAACAGGCAGATCTGGGGTTACAAATTTTGTCTCACACTAGAAATTTGAGTTTGTAATCTATCAGGTATAGGTTTACCTTTACCTATATCCAAATTTTACCTATATCTTGGTTTGATTATGACTCTTTTATGACCTGATGATGATTTACCTAGGGGCATCTAAGCAGTTATGAGTTTTATTTGTTTGATTCGTAATTGATCGTTGTTATATCTTCCAAGTTACTCCATGACGTCTGCACAAAGAAAAAGAGTCACAAGGATAGGGGGTATAATATTTTCTTGGTTTTCTGCATGTGGTGATTGTTCCAAATGATCCTATAAATTTCACCTAACTTGGATGTTTATGGTAAGAGATGCCACCATGAGTGGATAGCTGCATATATCTTGATCTTTGTTATGTGTAAACTACGGTGAGGTTGAAATGATGTCCTTGTCTATTTTCTACCTCAGATTATTACTATGGTATACAAAACATAATACACCCAAGGATATGAATTTTTAAGGTCATTGTGGGTCCAATATCTTGCCTTACATAGAATCTGGTATATTAAAAGGAAGGTGACTATTTTGTCATCCTAGCTTCTATGCCTTGATGCCTAAGTCTATTTCTGACATTTCAATAAAAATAGTATTCATACTTTAATAATATCAGTGGGTATTAGTGATTTTTATACTATTAGATGTTATCCATTTTGAAAAGTTCCCAATGATGATTAAAATGTTCACATATCTGCACATCAGTGACAAGTCCTAAGATTCTGCATATAGCTGCATTTAGAGATTGCATGATGCATTTTTAAAGCAATACAAGCATAAGGAAATTTGAGAACAAAATCCTTTCTATTTTTAATTCATCTGAAATCCAATATATTTACATACCCATGCTTCCCAAAATATTTGATCAATCAGGAATGAAACCAAACTCACATTTTAAATGTGACTAACTTGGTACCCGTATGTTTACTTTTAACACACCTTCTTTTCTTCTAATTCTTCTAATTCCTTCCTCCTTGCCAAACCTGACCACTACAAATGATACATCATTTCAAATAGAGGGATTTTTTTCTTCCTTCGATTTTGTTCCCGAGGGGGCATGATCACACTATCATCAATCAAATTCTTTCTCGAAACAACATTAAAATGACTTCGTTATCAAACAAACTAGGGGCATAACAGTTTTCTTGACTAAGTCAGAACTGTTGGATAGAAAGCTTTGGTTCTCATAAGCTAGATATCTTGTGTTTCCTCATTTTAAAATAATTTTATTAAGCTCCTGGAAGCTTCATACTGACTTTTGGACGACAACCAAGTTCAGAATCAGTATTATCAATTTGTGGATGACAATCAAGTTCAAGATTGATATCTTTTAAAATCTTTTATTGGCCTTTGAACAACAACCAAGTTTAGAGTCAATTCTATCAATTTAGTTCAATCAAGTGTGAGACTGATCTCATCAGGCATTTCGTTTGATCATGAGCAAAATTCTCAATCTTTCTGAAGTCAAAATTAAAATTTTCTTTGAATCAATGCGTTGCTCACTCATGTATTCAAAGAGGGGAAAATATAACCACCTAAATTTGGTCTGTTCCGACTATAAACCCTATTTTCTCTGAGTGTGATCATACCTCCAATTATGTGGTGACAATGTTATATTGGCATAATTTATTTTAAATCAGATTTTATGTCCTAGGTGATTTTTATCACTAAATTATATTGACTACTACAGCCATACAATTCAAATCAATTCAAACCAATTTAAACAAATCAAATTCAAAACATGGCTATAGTATTTAATCATAAAGTAATTAAATAGAAACCTGAATCAATTGCTCACTTGCAAATGAACCCATTCCCCTAGCCTAATTAATTTTATTAAAATGGCTATAGTCCCCTTAATTATTAAAAAACAAAAAAAATCTTAAATAATTAAATCCTATATTTTTGAATGAATTATTTTAAATAAATCATTTCATTTATATTCCCCTAAACCCCAACCTAACCTATCTCAACCACTTTAACTGTGGGTTCAAACCCATCCCAACCTATTCACCCCATGCTAATCTAATTCTAATCCTAATTTTATTCTAACCCACCTCCTAATGTTGTCACATTCCATTAAGGAATGATTAAGGACTCCACCCACTTGAGAAAGTCAAAGAATCTCAAGATTCCTTTCCTCAAGTCCCCTTTCTCAAGCTTCCCTCTTACACCCTTCCCATGCTTCTTTAAGGCTTTCATTAATGCCTCATTAATGAAGATTTGTTCAATCCATGTCTCCACCATGCCTATTGAATGCCTTTGGCATTTATTGCTCTTACACTTCATTTATGAGTTTTTCAACTCCATTAATGCACCTTGTCCCCCCTCTCTCTCCTCATTCTTCTATAAATAGAAGGTGTTTTTGAGCACAAATAAGCCCATAATTTATATTGAAAATGCATTGTTATGCTGTTAGGATTTAGATGCATTATTATTCCATTCATAGTTTCATTATTTTGCATTGTTAGTTTCATTCTTTTTAGAGCTAGAATGCATGTTATTTAGATATCTTTCTCATTTTAATTCAAATCTTTCATGCTAAGTCATATATGTCACTGATAGTAGCATAATCTGATGGCTATTGTGTTGCTTATCATACTCTTCTTAGTTAGAAAGAAATAGGTCAATTTTAGTGGATTTATATACTCATCTAACCCATGTTTTCCACTAATGCAATCATCTATTGAAGTGTCATTTTGCATGTAACAGGTGCAAAAATATACACACACAGGTGGTATGTCATTGTATCAAATTTGACTCTCTATGAATTGGATACAAATTAAGGATTTGTCTCAATTTGTCTCTCTGAGGTTTTAGAAATGAGTTTGTTATCTTGTGTTGTCTTTCAAAGAAAATAATTAAAATGATGAGATAATTTACTGTGATAGTTTGTACTTTGTTATGAATTTGATAATATTCATCCATACAAAAAAGGAAGTTATATGTAAGGCATATTCTCCTTGAATTTTGTGATTAATCAATTAATGGATTGTACTATCATATATTTCATGCTTTGATTTGACTCTGTAACCCAAGTGGATTAGGCACTAGTCATAGGTGATTCATGAAAAGTATGGTGAAACAAATTCAAAATATAAAATTGTCATGTGATTTGTTTGTTAGATAAATTATTGAAGTTTATCTATTATATCCATGTGGTCAGCTACTGACAAAATTGTATAAGAGTTATTTGAATAAGTAGATGAAATGAAGGTACACACGCCTAAATTTCATAGAGTTTAAAGTGTAGAAGGTCAATTAGCCTTGTTGTTTTTGGTATTTTCTTGTCCTTGTTTTTGGATGAAGTAGTGATTGATTTCATTGTGTTCCTTGACAATCATAATAGAAGTCAGTGATCTTTTAGAATCGAGGGTAGCAAGAAAAAACACCAATACAAGCTTTCAAGTTCAAGGTGAATTCAAGGAGTTCAAGAAAGCTAATAAAGGATTCATTGAAGGCATTCATCCATCTATTCAAGCATGCATTTCCTTCCATTGATCTAGCTTCTTTCTTCAAGGGAGATAGTGGAGTTGGTCAGTAAGGAGGAGATTTACATTTGCACTTGCATTACACACCCATCTCCATTCAGGCACATCAATTACATGTAAATTCATGATCTATGATTTTGTGGTTGTAGATCCATTGTGTTTTTGAAGACATTATAAATTCTACATTGTACATAGAATCATTCATACATCTTTGTGGATAGGGGATTCAAGTCCATTCACAAATATTTAGAAAACAAGGTGAATACTAACATTCATCTTTGCATTCACATGATTTACATTATTTATCTCTTTTTCAAGGTTAATTCCTAAACATGGGCTTGACCAAGGAAATCCCCTCCACCAAAAATATTCCCTTTTTCTTTTGTCCAGGATCACATTCGTGGACTTTCTGATTTCTGGACTTAGAACAGGCAGATCTAGGGTTACAAATTTTGTCTCACACTAGAAATTTGAGTTTGTAATCTTTCAGGTATAGGTTGACCTTTACCTATACCCAAATTTGACCTATACTAGGGAAGTTGGCATGTTCCTAGGACCTCCAAAAATTTACAGTTAGTAGATTTTGGCCTCCAAATTCTAGATCTCGCACAGTTTCAGTTTCTGATACAGTCTGACAGTCATTTTCCAGATCTGAACTTGCATCTTTCATTTACCCTCAAGGTGAGTATATTCCTTATTTTTTTATTTCATAGCACTTATTTTGATCATATCTACTACTTTCCATACTTTCATATGTACTTTCTTTACTAGTATTTCATCTAAGAAATTAACAAAACAACATAAACAAAAGGGAAAAGTACATCCAAGGAAGAAAGAGAAAAGATACCTTTGAATTGAAACCCCTAAAATGACTTGGATTTTTTATTAGTACTCCTACATCCATTTGGTTTGTCCTAATATTATTTGGGTCCTCCAAGGGTTACATTTGAGGGACTCTCTGCCTTCTTCTTCCTCTTTTCCCTAATGTACACATAAGTTGGTGAACTTGAGATGCCCCACATTTTGGGTTCACTATTTTATATGTTACATTTTGGTAAACCTGGCATCTTACATTTAGCTTCATCCTTTTGATTGGATAGTTAGATTTCATTTATATTATAGTATAGATTCTTTACATGCATTGTTACTTAGATCTTCTTTATGTGCATTGTGGTTCTTAGACATGGGATCTACTTTGTATGCATTGCATATTTTCAACATTAATAGTGCATTTCCTATTGCGTTTCATTTTCCTTTCTTTCTACACCTTTGTGCATGAGCTTTATCACTTTGAGTCCAACCTATAAAATTTTGGTTAGAAGAATTTTTAGACTCATGGATTCCTTTGACCATGATCCTCCCTTCTTTCCTAGGAATCTTAATGAAACCAACATGCTCCCTCATGATTCTAATCCTCTCATGGAGAACAACTCTTCTCATTATTCCCATGATGAAGATGAAGCTTTAAGATTTCCCCCTGCCCAAGTTGATAAACTCACTCAAGATTTTGAAAAAAATGGAATATTGGCTAGCTCAATCAAGAGAATCATAGACCTGAGACTATCTCTTCTTTAGAGGCCTTAAGGAAAATTATTCATAATAATTAACATGTTCTTAACCTCTTACGTAATATTTCCCACCTTTTGATTCCAATGTTAAACCTATTTATGGATGTGCTCAAGAATTAGGCTATGTCCCATCGACTACACATGTTGAAACCTCTTTTCCTATCTCTACTTCCATTCCTAGCATCTCCACTTATGGTCCACCACTTATAAAAACCTCCATTAAATCTTACACATGTGAGTTTTCCTAATACCATTCTTCATTCAATTCCTACAAGTGTTACATATGTTTCATTTCCTTCATCCATGCCTTCTTATCATAGCGTTCCCTTTTCATATTCCAATTCCATTTCCAACAGCTCTCCTAATTTGATTCATTCTCCTTCAAATACTCCTTCCACTTAAAAAAAAAATTTCCTAACACTTCAAACACTTCTCTTCCTATCATTTCTTCCACCAATTCCACAAAAAATAGCCTTTCTCAAACTGTGTCCTCTTTGAAACAACAACTTGCTTCCTTGACTAAATCCAAATTCAATATTCCTACATGTGATATTTCTAACCCTTTGTCTTTACATATTATATGAGCTGTCCTCATCTTGAGACTTATAGTGATAAAGGTGATTATGTGAGTCATGTTAAAACATTTCAAACCCTATGTAGTGATTTTGCTCAGACTATAGGCTCATGACTAAGTTGTTCACTATAACCTTTAGAGATAAATATTTGTAGTGGTAGCATTATTTGCCTCCTTATTCTATTGATTCCTTCCAAAAAATTTCTAATGCTTTTATCCAACATTTCCAAAACAACATTGGTCCTCAAATTTATTTGACTAATTTAATGTATTGTAAACAAGGTTTTAAAGAAAATTTTAGTGACTTCGTTGGTATATTTAAGCATTTTCATGCTCGAATTTCTTATCCCGTGCTTGATATTGATATACAAGGCATATTTGTTTCTAATTTACAAAAAGATATTAGGGATAGGATTCTCCTTATTGAGTTTTCTTCCTTTTCACAATTATTTATAGTGCTTGATCAATATCAACTACAAGTGATTTGGTTTGAGAGAAACACTCCAATGGATCCTATTAACATTGATAAGAGTGATGTCACATCCAATTTTGACAAGTTTCATAAACCTAATAATATTACGAAGATCATCAAATCATCTAATACAATAGATGAACACATGGCAGTAACATCCAAAGGTGTGACTCCTTTGTCCTCTATTTTTAGACCTTCTCATAATTTTACTCTTCTTTCTACATCTTTACATAATGTGATGATGAAATTAATAACTTCAAACATTATTAAACTCCCTCCTATAAAACCAATTTATCAAAACAAAACCTCTTCCTCGATCCTCTGACTCCAAATCTTTTTGTCAATACCATCGTCAAACTGATCATGATACTAAAAAATGATTTTCTTTGAAGAACACAATCCAAGACCTCATTGATTCTAATTATATATCTATTGATGGTAATTTTATTCATGGAAACAAATAAGTTTCACCTCCTAACCATAATTTCCAAATATACACCAATCCTTTGTCATCTCATTCGACCAATACAATTGTGCAACATTCTTCTTTTACAAACATTGTTTATGATTAAAATT
Source organism: Thuja plicata (assembly GCA_018584345.1). Lineage (NCBI taxonomy): Eukaryota > Viridiplantae > Streptophyta > Pinopsida > Cupressales > Cupressaceae > Thuja > Thuja plicata. The sequence continues at coordinate 524,329 of MU227221.1, forward strand.
TTGAAGAAGCCAACCATGTTGCTAACCATGTTGAGCATATCCAACCTCAACCTCAATCTCAATCTTGCATTATCTTTAATCAAGTTGAAACAATTATTGCACCTAATGGTCCTCTTTATATTGTCGCTAGGGTTGATGGTATTCTTTGTCATGGTACCCTTGTTGATCCCACTTGCATGGTAAATGTGATAACTGAAGAGCATATTTTTAGTAGATAATTACATAAGTATTCCTATGATAAATCTAATGTTTTTATTCAAACTTGCAATGCTTTTCTTTATCGTCCTCAAGGTTCCATTTCTTTTCCTATAGAATTTTGTTGTAAAACTGTGGATACTACTTTTATTATCATTCCTACCTTCGATCAGTTTCAAGTTAAACTTGGTCTTCCTTGGTTTACCTCCATGAAATTTGTGGCTTCTCCTATTCATAAATACCTTAAATTTCCTCATAATGGAAAAATCATGACTATTAACCATAGTCTTTATCAGCCTTATGCACCTCGTGACTTGGTTAACCTTGATGTATTTTGGTCTTCTATGCCTCAACCAGCTAGAGTTCATCTTGATTATCTTTTCCAATCCTACCAAGCCTTCAAGATCCAAAATATTTTTAAATTGAGAAAATCGAAGGATGATCCTAGTCATGGCCTTCTTCCTACATCACCTATTCCTCCTTTATGTGCTTCTTTTCCACCTCTTATTGATTCAACACATCTTCCTCTTTTTATCTCTCAGCTTAGTGTGGTTCCTTCTATTCTTCCTCCTAAAGAAGAAAAGGACCCAATGTTGATTGATCCTATTCCACTCCAAATATCTATCAAAACCAAACAAAACCATCATGCTCATGACCATCATCACAAATGTCATGCTAGAGCCCATGAATGTGCTTCTCAAAATATTTCTTCACCTCATACTTCACTTTCCTTTGATCAACCCATGCTTGAGCCTATGGAGGAAGTGAATTTAAACAACGTTAAAATGAATAAACATGGCAATACTATTTGTATCTTAGATTCTATATGATTAATCTTGATGAAGAAGATACTCTTGATGATGATGTTCATGATACTAAAAATGATATGCATGCCAGTGATTCTGATGATATGTATGAGACTATTGACCTTGATAATGATTTACCATCTATTCTTTCACAATAATTATATATGCTACTAACCCTAAACACAGTGACATTTCTTCATAGTAGGGTCCTTGATTGGCTATTGTTACCTCTACTATGTTGATATTTCTCCTCTTGCAAGTTTCTCATCTTTCATAAACATTATGGATCAAGATGGGGGGGTGAACAATATGATTGACTAGCTCCTCTTGTATAGTAGATCCTTTATTTTTCTTTTTTTCATGATGTGTTTTCCTCGTGATGTCCTACTTGTTATATGTCTTGTTTAGATTTCTTTAAATGAACCTTGTTTCTCTATTGGTGCAATGTGAATAATGAATCACATTGTCATTCTTCTATTTGTATCCCTCTTCTTATATATTTTTTTGCATGTTATATTGTACATGTGCCAATATTTGTAACGGTGTCTTTGTGTTGTTTATTTGGGATGATGCAAAGTGATAGCACCTATTCTTTTTGGTCTTCATGATGTCATCCAAAAATACTCTTCTTCGTGTATCTTACGTACCTTTCTTCCATTGTGTTGTAGTTATACTTCCTTTGGGGAATTATTATAGTTCATTTTGATAAAACTCTTACATACATAAGTTATCATATGACCTACTGACCCTAGAGTTGGTGGATCCCTCTTTTTATCTCTTTTTTTCATGTGCTCATTTCCCTTGATATGTCCTTTCTTGGGGGAATTTCATAGTGGAAACATATTTAGTGGATTCGTGTATGCTTTGTTAAAGGTATTATTCCTATTAAGGTGCTTATAATAGATTTAACATGGGGGCATACACCCCACTCACATTTTGCACCCACGCATAATTTTTTATGCTCTTGTACATTTTGTATCCCTTATGGAAACACAAATCCTTAAGGCCTGGTCCCCACATTTTTACTTTTGATCCCTTAAGGACACACAAATCCTTAATATTTGATCACTTTTTGTTAGATTCCCTTCTAGATGCAATCCTTAAGGGTGTATCCTCAATGGATTGACTAGAACGACACACAAACCTTGATAGACTATCAATGCCATCTTTTGTGGCTTTGCTTTTTTTGTGATTCACAGTAAGACATGCATTCTTACTAGGCCTAGGTAATCACACCCCATTTTTCTCCTTCTCTCTCTCTCTTTGTTAGTGATGTATCTCTTGTCATAGTTCTTGATTTGATGAGGACTTAAGTCACTTGGTGGCTTGAGGTTTTCTTGTCTCTTTAGCCTTTATAAGATCATCTTATGCAATTAATCTACTTTACTATGAGTATGAAATTTCATACTCCCACTAATGTGGGGGCTAAATATATCATCCTAAAAGTTAGCACCCATTAATTTAGAAGATCAAAGGACCTATTTTAGTGATCTCCTAGAAGATGGATGCATTTGTGCTTGTTTTCCCTTTTTTCCTGCATTTTCCACCTCATTTCCCCTGAAGCCCTCAATACCTCTTGATATCTAGGGAGTTTTTCTTTGTTTTTACACCTTCATCTATAGTTCAATCTTGACCTATACCTGGTATAGGTCAACCTTAACCTATACATGGTCTAGGTTGACATCAACCTATACATGGTATAGGTTGACCTCGACCAATACCTAGGGTTTTAATTTTGATTGGCTCCTGGGCCTGATGCAAGGTATCTTTCTTTCCCACTCTCCTTCGTCAACATTCATGAATTGAACTCTAAGTTTCTATAAAAGGAGGTGTTTTCCCTTCATTTGGAGAGGATCATACATACCCATGCATACATGAGAGAAAATTGTGCAATCTATTTACAAATTTTGCAAGCAAGATTTCAAGTTCAAGGTGCATTCAAGGAGTTCAAGTAAAATAAGAAAGTATTCATTGAAGGAATTCATCCATACATGCAAGAATACATTTCCTTCCATTGATATAGCTTCTTTCTTCATGGGAGATAGTGGAGTTGGCCATTAAGGAGGAGATTTACATTTGCACTTGCATTACACACCCATCTCCATTCAAGCACATCAAGTACATGTACATCCATGATCTAGAATTCAGTGGTTGTAGATCCATTTTGTTTGTGAATGCATTCTACATTCTACATAAAAGCATTCATACATCTTTGTGGGTAGTGGATTCAAATCCATTCAGAGATATTTGGCAAGCAAGGTGAATTATAACATTTGCATTTACTTTTACATGCTTTAGATTCTTTATTTATTTTTCAAGGTTAATTCCTAAATAGGGCCTTGACCAAGGCAAGCCCCTTCCCCTCAAAAAATTCCCTTTTTCTTGTGTGCAAGATCAGATTCATGAACTTTTAGATTTACGGACTCAGAATAGGCAGATCTGGGGTTACAGATTTCTTCTCACACTAGAAATTTTAGTTTGTAGTCTATCAGGTATAGGTCGACCTCTACCTATACACCAAGTTGACTTATACCAGGAAAGTTGACCTATTCTTGGAACCACCAAAATTTCACAATCGGCAGATTCTAGCCTCTAGATTCCAGATCCAACATAGTTTCATTTTTTGATACAGTCTGACAATCATTTTCCATATCTGAACTTGCATCTTATATTTACCCTCAAGGTGAGTACATTCCTTCTTTGTCATTTCATAACACTTATTCTGATAAGATCTATTTTTGTCCATACTTGTGTATGTACTTTCTTTACTTGCATTTCATCTAAGCAATTAGAAAAACAACATAAACAAAAGGGAAAAGCACATCCAAGGAAGAAAAAGAAAAGAGACCTTTGAATTGAAACCCCTAAAAGGACATTTAGCATCAGTACCTTTACATCCATTTGGTTTGTGCTAATCTAATTTGGGTCCTCCAAGGGTTCCATTTGAGGGACTCTCTACCTTCTTCTTCCTCTTTTCCCTAATTTACACATAACTTGGTGAACTCAAGATGCCCCACATTCTGGGTTCACCATTTTATATGTTACAACAACATATTTTTATTTCTAATTTACAAAAAAAACATTAGAGATAAGATTTTTTTTCTGAATTTACCTCTTTAACCCAATTATGTATAATTCTTCATAATTATCATCTTCAAGTGAACCAGTTTGGGTCATCCAATCCAATGGCTCTATTGATAAAAGTGATGTATCTCAACAATTTTCCCAAAACTTCCAAAAATGCAAAAGAAGTTTCATCAAGATAAAAAAAATTATTCCAACAATGTGTATATGCAAGTTGTAGCTACAACATCAAGTGTGGCTCCTTTATCATATATTTTCAAACCATCTTGTAATTTTACATCTCTTTCAGAATCTTTGCATAATGTGTTGTTGAAGTTTCTTAATGCTAATGTTTTGAATCTTCCTCCTATAATACCCATTGACCCTTCCAAACTATTTCTAACTTTCCATGATCCCATAGCCTTTGTCCAATACCATTGGCAACCTAGCCATGATATTTAGAAGTGTTATTATTTTAAGAATATTATTCAAAGCCTCATAGATAACAATACCATCAATGTTAATGGGACATGAATGATAAAGGAAAAACATCCATTTCACCCCAAACTAAAACTTACAAATCTATACCAATCATTTCCTTCCTATTTTACCAATTCAATTGATCAAACCGATTCATTTCCATCCACTCACATTGTTCCACCTAGTCAACCTAATTCCCTAAATGCTGATGAGATGTGTAGGATGGGAAACAATATTGATAATTGCATTGATCAATCAAAACCCAAACCCAAAACTTATCATAAACCTAATATTTTCATTATATTTTATCCTAAGAAGGCTATTAAAGAACCTGTTATGCCCTGCATCCCCATCCCTTTATTTTGTGTACAAAATGTTGGGTCCCCCCTTTTTTTCTCTCTTGCTTTATGCTTTTGGCTCTTGCCTTCTCTTTTCCTTTATTTTATGTTTTCCTTCTCTGGGGTTTTCTTCCCCGCGGTGTTGTTTTGTTTTGTTGGTCTCTCGTGTCTCTGGGACCCGGTCCCAGAGTTGGTCATCTTTTTTCGGGAGCTAGATTTCAGACTATGGAATTCTTCACCACGATGTCTTCTTTCCTTAAGGTGGCATCATCGCATGGAATCCCTGGGCCAAGATTCCGGAGGTCTGTCTGTCCAGAGTTTGCGCAAGGAAAGGTAACTTTCTTTTACCGCGGGTATAAATAGAAGTTACCTGTCATTTTCACATTTACCGTGATTAATCACTTGAGAAATAAGAGCAATTTTAGAGTGATTTACAGCAATTTAACGGTAATCTAGTGCTAACTATTCTGAGCTTTTCTGAGTAATTGTGGGTGGTTTGTGGTGGCGAGTTGTGATCGTTTGGTGGATTGAAGCTATTGCAGAGCATTCGTGGTGGTTTCCTTTCCTTGCCCTCCTTCATTTTCAGGTTGGTGCCTTCTCTCCATTCGACTTTCCATCTTTCTGGTTGTTTGTTTTTGCGTTGTCTCATTTTGTTGTTTTGGTCTTGTGTTTCTTTTTAGTTTGCCGCCCGTTGGTGGGTCGGCTCTGCCAGAAGTTTGTCCGCCTTCTGTGCAGATGTAAAATAGTCTATAGATGATGTAGAAAGGTGTGAATATTCTATACATTCTCTAGTTTTTTTGTATAGCCACTCTGCATGTTGTGTATATGTAAATTTGATGCATATTTGTTGTATATCCTCCCAGTCTACATGTGTATACTCGTCAGCCCTATTGTACTTTGGTCTATATTCTGTGTATTTTGCCCAGTAGTTTGTCGAGCTCGTCATGCTGCATTTGATTCTAGTTTCTAGTCTGTGAGCTAGCTCTATGTAGAATACCGCCTGGTTGAAACTCAGCTCTTGGCCGGTTTCAAACAGGTGATTTTCTCTCTCCTCTGTAAACTAGCCTATCTTTCATTTATGTCCCATGTGCACATTTAAATCTATCCAAGTGGCCTTTGCTTTTTGCGCATTTGGATAGTTGGCTTCGTCACCATCACCATAACTCCCATTTATTGCTCACATACATGGCGCCCATGTGGGTCTGACAGCTTGCTTTTTGTGCACACCTACCAATGGTTATTTCCCTAGGCTCTAGGTTTCTTTCCATCACCCACCCCATGTCCTTTTACTAAGTGTGATAAAATCCCCAGACCTGGATGGTTAGTTAAATTTTAGAGTTTGCAATATATATATATATGCCATCCAAATTTCTTTTTAAACGAAACTAACTTTTCAGGAGAAGCAAGCGCCGCGATGGTAAGATCTCTGGACCCTAGAGTAGTTTGGTTTATCTATACATTTTGATGGTCACTTTTCCCTACAGTTTTCTGAAATAATATACTGTCATCATGTCTGAAGCCTCTGTGTCTTCACCACCTGAAAGTCCAGAACTTCTTTCTATGGTGGCTACCAGAGCGGCTGTTAGGTCCAAAATGGAGAAGGCTCTGGAAAAGCTGCCCCTAAGCATGAAATATGTATAGGATGGCATTATCATGGGCTCAAAGATTGAGTCCAAATTCTAACTCATCACCGATACCAGCGTCAGGATGTGGCCCAAAATGCAGGCCTTGGTGAAGATAATGTACATTCAAAGACAGGCCAGAGATCCATTGGCCATTCAAATCAAGAACTCCAGGATTCTCAAGGCAGCTTGTTTCCCATGCTTTGTGCAGTCACCAGAGCTTATTCTCACACTTGTGGCACACTACAACACATCTGTCTGGGTTGTTATGCTCGCAGCCCTAGATCCAACAAGGTACCCTACTCCCATGGTGTCCCTCGATCCTGATACCTTCCAGAGGGGCTTGGGGATCCCTCAATTTGACAAACTAGCCATAGTCACTAGGTCGAATGCCTTGGCCCAATTCAAGCAGTTGGAAGAAGCAGCCCATATACATGAACAATCATTGGCTAAAGACCCCAAAGAGGGATCCCAAGAGGATGAAGCTGGAAATCCCCAGGGCCAAATTTAAAGAAATCATCCAAATGGGGATGATAGCCTTATGCCGGTTCTACGGACAACCATATGCCTGAGAGTTCTCCGGGTGGATGTACTACTTTTTGCTAGGTATCAACATGGGCGAAGAATATTTTGACTAGGCTACCATAATCTCCAAACATGTGGACTCCCAGTTCCTTCAATTGGCCAACAAGAAGAAGTTTTATATGACTTCTTATGTCCTCTGGGCCCTGGCACAACAATGGCCCCACACCAATGGGTTACTCATGGAGGGCGTACTAGGGATCATCCCAAGCTAGAATGCCCCTAGGACCATTTCCGGCAGATTCAATGAGAGGCTAGCTTCCCAAGTTTTTGTCAATTAAATGATGCTTTCGTTTACTACCACCTGCTCACACCCACCCAAGACACAGGATACTGCCTATCTACAGAGGTGATGAATTTAGTCCGGAGCTATGGACATTACTACATATAGTTTCAATAGCACACTTACATTAGGGTGACCGACTTCTCTGGGAAACCCTACTTGTTTCCCAAACACTTCGGGGACAGGATAGTTCTCCTGGAATATTGCAGGCAGATAATGGTGCTACATGCATTCTTTGCCTTGAAGAAAGTAACAAATATTCCATTCCCAATCACTTGTGGGAACTATTCATGCAGTCTGGCCACCGTAAAAGAGCCAAAAAATGCACTTAAATGCTATAACCTGGTAGATTTTTACTTAGCACAGAAACAGTTTAATCTGCATGGCAAGATTGCAACAACACTTCCTTGGGCATCAGAGCCCCATCAATATCACATGGAGGACTTCTAGGAAGACTGCCAAGATGATGTGGAAGTCTGGGGGCGGCATTATGTCAGAATGATGGAAAGACTGAAGCTCTGGAGATTCTTGGAAGACTTCTTAGACAGTGGCTCCACGGAGGATCCCCAGTACAGAGAAAAGGGGATTGATAAATTGGCCCTTCCACCAGTGAATTAGGACACCCAGGAAGGGCCCACGATTGAAGAGTTCACTCGCAGTGTAGTTGAACACAACCACCTCTACTTCAAGAAGGTGTGCCCCGGGAGTACCTGTCAGGCGGCCTAGCCAATACCCAAGTTAACCCCAGGGTTTGGGACTTCTTCGCGGGGAGTTGATAAAGGAAAAGGGATAGCGACAACCCCTACCTTGCAAGAAGTCCCCATTAAAGAACAAATAAAACAATCAGTAGCAGCCTCCTAGAAAATGTGGGAGAATCTGCTAACGCGGTTGGCTACTCTGGTACTTATGGCCAGACCAATTCGTCCCCCATCCTCCCCTTCAGTGGCAACTATGATGATTAAGGCAACAGAGGTGGATCTGGCAGAGAAAGTAGCAATAAGGGATGCGGGGCCACCCTTAATTACCCAGAGAAAGAAGAGACTTAACCAAAAGCCTAAGGCAGAGCCGGAGCTAGGGATGCCCCATACCCCACAAGTAGAGATCCTTTCTTCTGACTCCCTGGAGCCAGAAAGAGAACTAGAGCCTGTCAATGTCCCAGCCAACCCTCCTCCATAGGATGAGTTCGATGATATTTTTGCAATCAACGAGTTCGCGAATTTGCAGGGAGACATCGAGAAAACAGAGGCTGAAGTCCAAGCACAAGAGGAAGCTGAGGAACAAAAACCTGCATAGGAGCAGGAAGAGCAGATGGAAGAGGAGAAGGAAGTAGAGTAGGAGATCACCTCTGAAGTCCCAGAGATACAAGATATGGGGGTGGACCAGCAGAAGCAGAGTGAACAAATGACATCCGCTGAGGGAACCAGACCTACGGGAGAAACCGTAACCTCAACCGTTGTGTTCCAAATGCCACTCCCCAGAGTGACCTTCAGGTAGGTAATAACCATGGCCCAAATGTTAAATCTTTTCCTGGTACCTCCCCTATTTCCAAAGGATATACCAGTAGAAGAAGAAATCTCAGCAACAGAGGCCAAAGAACAAGGAGGGCAACATGAAGAAGAAACCCCCGAGACAGCAAATGAGGGTCCAGATGAAGCTAAAGATACAGAGGACAAGGTAGAAGAAATAAATGTCACTGGGGGAAATGTTCTCGACGAAGGCCAAGACAAAGAGGAAGAGCCTAATCAGACACACACCACTGAGGAGCAGCAGCAATGAGATACAGGGGAAGAACTTAAAGAACAGACTTTGGAAAAAAAGTCACCCCTGCCGCCTTAGTGGTTGGTCAAAAGAAAGAAAATAAAGGCTCCATCCACCCCTAGAGCTCACCTCTCCCTAGCCAAAATGATGGCTCAGTTCCAGGGCCCACCGAAGGCCAAGAAAGCCCAGATGGTTCATACTCTTCAAACCGGGCCGAGAGGAGAAACAGTTGCAGTTATTGCAACACCTACCCTAGACGCTGATGAGGAAACTACCAAAGTCAGAGATTATGATATCACAAAGATATCTCTAGGAAAAATAGGAAAATAGGGCAAAGTGAACCTATTAAAAGAGGAGACCGGAGCCATGGAGGCCCGATATGAAAAGGAGGCCCAAAGGATCAAAGCAGAAAAGGAAAAGATAGTGAACCTTATGGGGTTGCTTACTGAGCTGGCCTGGCCTATTAGTGTCATTCCTCTAGAGGCCTCCACATCTAATGTGCCATTACCATAGAGAGACATTAACTCCCTATGAGCAATGAAGAAGAAGGCCCAAGCGGTTGATGAGTGGGTCGCTCTGCAGGTAGGAAACACCCAATGCTTCCTGGTGTCCACCCTCTTAGATTTGTATGCGGCTCGACATGTTCTACATCAGGCAAAAACTATCATTAACACATGGGAGGGTGATATGGAAAATTATGGAGCATGGAAGGTAGAACTTGAAGAACTCCTCGGTCTGGGAGAGGAAATGGTTTCTAAGTTTGGGATTCTGGGAGAAGAATCATTCAATTTTGTGAGGACCCAGCACTCCAGACTTGACCTCACATTGGAGGTGCTCAAGCAATTGGTAGGGGTTTTGCATGATAAGGTCAATGTGGTCCAGTATTCTTCAAATATGTACAAAGCATTTGTCACAAAGGTCTCCAGAGCTGACCCATTTAGCACTGATACATGCACTCCGGAGGAATACATTTTGGGGAAGTTTGACAAATTGATGGAATCAAGATATCAATCCCCGGAGGGAGTGGATGGCCCTCAAATGGTGAGATTAACTCGCATGATCCTTAGCGGTCATGATGCAGCAAAAATGGCAGATGAATTCAAGAATAGTGTTCCAGAGCTAGGAGAACAGATTAAGGCAGCTAAGTACCAGCGTTCCAGCCTCAAAGAGATTGATGAGGATGGAATCTCCTGCCTCCTCCAAACCTTCAATGATAAAAAGAAACAATAAATTTTCTCTGGGGGTCAGAGAAAACCAAAACATTTTGTATTCTTTATTCTTTCAAAACAAAAGTTTCCAGATCCCGAAGTTCTGGATCCTACATTTTTGTATTCTTTCGGTGATCTATGTCCCAGTCCCCAAGGCTGACCAGTCACTTTCAAGCAGTTAATAAAGGTTGTCGAAGGTTTTCAGAGGGCAAATAGCTACATCAAGGCACATCGAATCAATGATGGTCTTCTGACAAATGAGCTTCTTGAGGCACCGCTTTAACTATACACCTGGCACATTGGAGACAAGGCACCACATTCCCCATGTATGAGGCATGTAGCCTTGATCTTTGGGGGATCAGATTTCTTCCTTCTCTCTCTTGGCTCTCTTCTCAAGGCTGATTCTTCCACTCCACCTTCTTGTCTCATTTTTCTAACATGGCAGGCCTATTCCGTCTCAAGGCCTTTTGTAGGGTGGCACATGTAGTACCGACCACCGGATAATATATTCTATTATACAGTGTAATGTAAATTAGGGTTAGGGTTAGATGTAAATGTGTATAAATAGTAAGTCCAACCCTTTTTCAAGGGTCGGAAAAATTGATGATTTTGCAGTCCTTAGCAATAAAGAAGCAGTGTTTTTATTTTTGTACAGAGCTTAATGCTCCTTAGTCTTTTAAGTTTTTAGCAGTTAAACGCTCCCTTGGAGCCACTATTGTATTGTGCACCAGTGCTTGGTGGAAGGAATATTAATGAAGAAGAGATAGTTCTTGCAATGATTGTTGTTGGCACCTTGTCTTCCAAGTTAATGGTATTTTATGTTTAAGTTCTTCATGTCTTCTGCTTTGATATTTTAAGTAGATTAATGACCTCCTTTCCCTTGCTACTGATCAAATATGAACTAATGGTTGTGTATTTCTTTGATATTTAGTATAGTATATCAGAGCATTATTGATGTATAGAATGTCTAAACATAACTATAAGTAGATGGAACACTCCTAACCCTGCAGGATCTTTTTCAATTTATTTGCTAAGTATAGAGTGTTTGGAGGAACCCCACCTTACTGAATCTCTGGAGAGAATGAGTTGAAGAAACCAGCTATCCCCCTTGAAAATAGTCACATCTCTTAACCGAGCCCCGCACCGTCATGACCCGACACCCCGGTGCTTGGAGGCTCAGGGAATCCCATTTCCTCGGATAACCTTTTTAGGCGGAGTTGGCCAGTACCCCAGTACCTGGTGACAACTTATGACTGTTGGCGGACACGGTCACCAAAATTCCATCAATAGAAACTGGTGCTAGAAGGAGGGCATGAACTCATCCCCCTCCCGAGATTTTGATTTTACACCTCCCAAGGGTTCCCCAAGCCATAGTTTTGGGAATCAAGCCTTCAGTGGGATTGGGTCTTTCTCCCCAACAAAATTTAAGAGAATCCTTAGGTCAACCCCAAACCCCAAAAGGTTTGTTGAACTCAAGCCTCCTACTTGAAAGAAATGGACCCTGAAAACCACACTAGCCACTATTGTCTAGGGGTCCAGCATACCTCAGAATACCCAAACTTCTCAGGCAATCTCAAGAACCAGTACTCAAACTACTCAAAATCAAGTTCCCTAGATGGCCGCATACTTCGGTAACACTGGGTCCCCTATGGAAACTTTTTCGGGCATAATCAATGACTTACCCTCACACCCAAAGAAGATTTACCCATGATATGAGCACTTAGGCTCAAGAACCGCAGAAGAACACTTACAGGCATACAAGGATGCCATGAACTAACACCGAATCCAACATAAGGATGTTGTGACCCAGATGTTTCCTCTATCCTTGGGACAGGGTGAGCTGAACTGGTACCTTAACCTTCCCGCCAACTCCATCAACAGTTTGTAGGACATGGAGGACACCTTCTTGGCTATCTTTCATGTACATGTAGACCCAGCTTGGTCCCATAGCCAGTTCATCTCCATCAGAAAGGAACCCAATGAACCCCTTGCAGCATTCAACCATCAATTCCAGCGTGCCTTGAAGCGGGGCATGGGTCCTTTTATTCCATCCTTAGAAGTAACCATATAGACTTATCTTAACGTGATGAACCCCTTCGTTGCCACCCTCCTTTGGAGAACAACCGCTACGAGCGACAGGGATACTCTAGCAAAAGTTTACAACCTAGCCTTAGAGCTATCCCGTGGCCTCAATAAGTCTCCGAGAGGGATTGGGCAGAGCACACCCTTCAACATGATCCCTGGTGGAACTGCGTATGCCAGGGAATATAACCCCAATCTGGCAATAGGTTCCCTCGCAATGGCAATGAATCCCCCACCACCACTAATAGACCAACAAGCCTGGTACATTTAACCACCATAGACTTAGTCAATACTGGGTCTAGAAGTCTTCCCTTGAAATCAGCTACAGCAAATACAACAGCTTCAGACACAACTGCCTGGAGTTCCCTTCTTCTAGTCGACCATGGCTGGAGGATTGCCACCCTCGACTCTGGCAAATATTGTTGCCTTCCTAGGAAACCAACAATAATAACTGTCACATTGTGATGCAAACACTTAGTTGACCGCCGAGGTTGAAGCCCTCTGTGAATGTTATCTACCTTGATGGTGGATATGGGTCAGCTGAAGGCGGGGTCCTATGTGCCCCATAATTCTAATTTCCAGAGAGGGAATATCTTATCTAGCCAATGAAACAACAACGCTGGGGGAAGAAACTTCAACAATGAGCCTCGGCCCAATCAATAGCAATGAAACAATAATGTGAACACCGGAGGTCCACCTCCAAACTAAAATTCCAATCAAAGTGGTGCTAGACCCTCACATTTCACATCAGTCACAGACTTCCATCCCATGACCAATTGGTGTAGATTGCACGACACAGGCTCCCACAATGAGGTAAATTATGCCATGCTGGAGAAGGTCATCATGATCTCCCAGCTGGACAGACAACAATCGCATGATGCTACTCTCCCAGATCCTCTTGTGCATGATTCAACCCACAGTGCCTTCACCTGTGAAACCATCTTCTTCAAAACTCCCAAGGAAGATGAAGAAGAATCTAAATTGCAAGGATTCTTTGATGAATCAATCCTAGCCTTTGAGGCCAATGCCTTCACCAACTTGCGGCCACCTTACAACACGCAAAGCTAGGCTGGTAAAGGACCAGTTTACATGCCCCCTCCTAAAGACACTCCTCCCTAGGATAATGCAACTGATCAGCCCGCCCCTCTAAAAGGTTCTATCTCTAACCAAGCGAAAGACCTGGCCGAGGGAGGTCACCAATTCCCAGGAGGAAGATTTGACATTACAAAGGCGTTAGAACAAACTACCACCTCCATGACCTTGATGGAGGTTTTGTTGAACTGTCCCAAGCAAAAGAAGTCTCTTCTAAAGCTCTTAGGAAACTCGAAAGTTGTCAGTCACTCGCCCAAGACAGTCTCCTTTAAGGATGCCAATGCGGCTATCTTCTGGGGGAATAATGAAGATCCTCCCTTCCTATTAGGCCTAAATATCCAAGGAAAAAATATACACAACTGCCTAGTAGATTCTAGAGCTTCAGGAAACATCATGCCTCTATCCATATGCCAGAAGCTCAGATTCCATCCCACCCCGTCTAATGGTGCAGTGATCCAACTGGACAAAATAGCTATAAAAATGGTGGGGGACCTGAAGAACATCTAGATACAGCTTATCCAGAACCCCTAGATAGCCAGCATAATTGATGTCCAAGTGGTGGACATCCCAGAGACCTATGGGATGTTATTAAGTCAGAATTGGTCTAAGTCCTTGAACGAATAATTTTCGACCGAATTCTCCCACTTATGGCTCCCCTAGGAAGGAGAATCAAACAAGATCTGGGTTGAAAGTGAGCCCTGAATGAAGCAGGCCCTTACCAAAGTTGGGAAGGTTAGTGAGGTCTTCTTCTCTAAAACTTCCCCCGGGGTGTACCGACCCTTTGAAATCTTGACATTCGATTTCACCCTTGGGGAGGATTCCATAGTTATGCAAAGAACCTAGGACCTAGAAGAAAATTTGAGGGTTGAGGTTGACTCTCAAGGTGCCACAGTGACCCCCGCTACACTCTTGTTTGGTACTTGGTGCTGAGTACACTATCAAAAATATTCAAAATTAGAGTGTGGAACCTGCCTTTCTGTTGCTACCTAGCACATCGACGCCTTCTAGAGTAAAGAACGCACAACTGATTCCCTGGAACCCAGTATCCTGACCAGAAACACTTCTTTGGTGCCACCTCCCCAGGAATCCTAAATTCAAACTTCTCTGGAGGTAAACCTCACCCATGCGCCAATAGAAAGGGAGGAAGCTCCTCTTAACTCTCCCAAAGGCAATCCAAAGGCTACTCCCGCTCCCCAACTCCAGAACACAAATAATGATTTATGGACCCTTAAGTTCGATGGGTCCCAGTCCAAGCAAGGCTGTGGGGCCGGGGTAGAGTTAATCAACCCATGAGGGAAGTCCTCCTCGCATCCTATAGGCTACAGTTCAACTGTATGAACAATGTTACAGAGTATGAGGCTCTGGTCCTTAGACTCTTATTTGCGTTAAGGAAAGGAATCACCCACCTCCGGGCCCTGGGTGAGTCAAATTTGGTTGTCAAACAGGTCCGGAGCCAATATACATGTCATGACAAAAGGCTGGCCCCGTACCACAATCAGGTATGGAGCCTTATTGAAGATTTTGATGCCTTTGGCATTGATCTTATTCCCCGGTGATGGAATTATGTCCCAGATGCCCTTGCTATTTCTGCCAGCACACTCGAGCCCATGGTCGGCTCGCGACTCCAGAGATTTTGTAGTTGAGATGGTCCCTACCCCGTCCATTCTAGATAACGTCACCCACTTTCAGGTTTTTGAGGACGATCAGCATATCCTAGCTTTCATGGCCAATGTTGGTGTCTTTGAGGATCAGATAGTGGAGGAATGAGACCATGACGATACTGGACAGGGTGACGAAGATGATGGGATCATGGACCTACCCACTAACACCATCCTGAAGGGGATGGTCGCGCTTGAACAAATCTTTGACTCTGACCCTCGGGGCCAATAAAATATGTCATCCTCCTCTGAGGGAGGAAAGTTTGAAAAGATAAACATCGGCCAGCCCAATGAAGAAAAAATGATACACATTGGTACCTCCTACTCCCCTGAGGAGAAGGAAAAGATTCTCGTGGTTCTCCAAGAATACATAGACGTGATTGCATGGGGATATGAGGATTTGAAAATATATGACACATCCATTATGACTCATACCATCCCCTTGAAATCTGATGCTAAGACTTTTCAGAAAAAGTAATGACTAATCAACCCACTAATCGAGCCTCTAATTCATCAAGAGGTAGAAAAATTGTTGTCAGCCTAGATAATCTTTCCAATCTGGCACACCACGTGGGTTGCTAATCTGGTCCCTGTGAGAAAGAAGAGCGGTGAAATTCACCTTTGTGTGGATTTTTACAACTTGAATAGGGCCTCCAAGAAGGATAATCACCCTCTCCCCTCGCTGGATGAGGTGTTACAAATAGTAAATGGATCCCAAATGATGTCATTCTTGGATGGGTACTCCGGGTATAACCAAGTCATGGTTAAGTACGAAGACAGAGAGAAAATGACGTTCACCACCAAGTGGGGAATATTTTCATATAGGAGGATGCCCTTTGGCTTAATTAATGCAGGGGCCACATTTCAAAAGGCTATGGATATCGCGTTTGAGGGCCTTGTGAATCGATGCATAATCATCTACATGGATGATTTGACCATCTTTTCCTGGGACAAGCATGACCATTTCACCCACCTCGCCAAGATCTATGAGAGATGTCGCTGGTATGGGATATCCCTCAACCCCAAGAAGTGCATATTCGAGGTCACAGAAGGGAAGTTTCTTGGGCATATCATCTCTGAGAAGGGCATATCCATTGACCTTGAGAGGGTTGAAGCGCTGCTGAACTTACAAATGTCAAGCAGCAAGAAAGAGATGTGGTCTTTCTTCGGAAAGATCAACTTTATTCGGCGATTCATTACTAGATTCACCGAGATAGTTAAACCACTCAATGAAATGATGAAAAAGGATACCAAGATTGAGTGGATTCCTGAAGCAAAGCGGGCATTCACCCAGATCAAACAAACGATAACGAAGGCACCTGTCTTGGCTAGTCTAGACTACTCCCTCCCATTTTATATTTACTCATTTGCTTCACCGCATTTTGCCACGATAGTGTTGACTCAAAAGGTTGAAGGGGAAGAATGACTAATATCTTTCATGAGCTCCCCCTTCAAGAATGCTGAAGTCTAGTACTCATGGCTAGAAAAGCAGGCTTTTTCTCTTGTTCGCGCCGTGAAGAAATTCTAGCATTATATTCTCTGGAGCAAGGTACACGCTATAACCTAGACCAGGCCATGAAGTCTCTGCTAATGCAGAGTGAATTGGGTGAAAGGCAGGGGAAATGGATGGCCATCCTCCAGGAATATGACTTAGAAATGCAGCCCATGAAGATAGTCCGAGGCCAGGGGCTAAGTTGAGTGATCATGGAAGAGACTCCCCACATAGAATGTCAGACTTACACGGTGGAGTCTATCACTCGAGACCCATGGTATACCGATCTAGTATACCTATTGCTGAACAACAAATGCCCAGAGGGGCTACCTCCCAATAAACACCGTGCCCTGCGGATGAGAAGCGCTCACTTCATGATCAAAGACTTTACGCTTTACCGCAGGAACTACGAGGGGGTGTACCTTCGGTGCATCGACAAAGACCAAGCTGCAAAGATGATCGAAAAATTCCACAGGCAGTTTGGAACTGGGCATGGCTCAGCCGATGCCACTACCCATCAAATCCTCCAGGCTGGGTACTATTGGCCCTGTATATTTAAAGATGTTTACACTCACATTCAAAGATGCCACACTTGCCAAATTGTGGCACATCATGAGCGTAACCTGGCTATGCCTTTACAACCAGTCTTCGAGGCTAGGCCCTTCGGCCAATGGGCATTTGACTTCATTGGGGAAATCAACCCCAACTCATCTACCAACCACCGGTACATCCTAACCGCTACTGATTACTGCACCCGGTGGTCGGAAGCTATACCTTGCAAAAACAACACGGCAGATGTAGTTATTAAGTTCCTGAAAGAAAACATCGTCACAAGATTTGGAATGCCCTTTGCCTTAGTATGTGACAATGGTCTGGCATTTTCTTCAGCACAATTACTTGAGTGGACCTACAATCGGAAGATCACTTTGAATTTTTCCAACAACTATTACCCCCAGGGGAATGGTGTTGTTGAATCTACGAATAAAAATCTACTTGAAGTAATCAAACACCTGCTAGAAAAGAATCCCCGGGACTGGCACCAAAAGTTGAGATTTTCCCTCTAGGTGGATCGCATTCAAATTAAAGTCACCCTAGGAATGTCCCCATTCCATCTGGTTTATGGCCAAAAACCAGTATTCCCAATCAACTTACAAATCCTAGTTTTGTAGTTTATGCAAGAATTTGGCAACAGGGATAACATCATGGAGGTTTGGCTCCTAAATCTGGTGCAGATGGAAGAACAATGAGAGGCATCCCTTGAACATTTTGTGCATCACCAAGCAGTGGTAAAATGATGGTTTGACTGCAGATCCCAATACAAGGCTTTTTAGATTTCAGACTTGGTCCTGCTGTGGGACAAGGCCGAGAAAAGAAGGGAAAGCACACCAAATTCCAACGGCTCTAGATCGGGCCATACTTAATCTCAGAGATCTATGGGGCAAATACCTATCGCCTTAACACCATGACTGGAGAACCTATCCCACTGCCCATCAATGGACAGTTTCTCAAACATTATTTTGAATAAGGTGAGTTTGCCCAACGTTGTATTTTATGTAAGATTCTGGCTTGTAAATATTTCTTTCTCGGTGCCTTGTTGGGAGGTACCTTGCCTTGTAAATAGTCTTGTCGGCTGCCCTCTGGGGCAGTCCTTTTGCTTTGGTTGTTTTTATTTTTGTTTTTGGTCTTCTTTCTGGGTTCCGTCATTTTGTTCTCCTTGTAAGGATTGGAATGCTTCACATAAACTCTGGTCTCCAGGATGATGTCAGTAGCATGGTGAACTTTGGAATCTATTGTTAGCATAATGGAATCTGTCTGGGCTCCAGAGTTATTTTACAAGTTTGGTAGCACATTTTGATCAATCTTCATCAGGTTTATTTTCAAAAATCTGGCAATCAGTGAAATAAAAATGAAGGACAAGTAATCGGACACACTGAGGATAGAACAGTCGCACTAAGTTGGTTGACCCAAGTCTGAACTTTTGAAAGATTATTTTTGGGTCTGGAGTTTTTATCCCCCATTTAACATATAAAAATAGGTGGAAAGGTGAAAGAATTATCGCCATCAAAATTAGCTAAGCTTAAGCTTGATGGTGAAAGAAGTACCGCCCTCCCACCCAGAAACATACAAAATAATAGGAAAAGGGACAAAACTCTAGTCTCCGAGAAGATATGAGCAAATTGGATGACTTCATGGTTCAATGTACTTAGTGCCTCCTCTCTACTTCTCTCAGAGGTCATCGGCTTGATTTCCTTCCAAAGCACACACTTCACCACTGATGAAAAGATCACCGAGTAAACCGTGGATGGTCAGATTTTCTCAAACATGCTACTCTTCGTAGGTAAGATGCTTTGAGGTAGTGATTTGTTCCAGTTTTTGCTAATCAAAGATTTTGCAGTTTTTGAATGCACTACGCCATTTGTCCTAGATAGTCACCATTTGTTATGCCCTGCATCCCCGTCCCTACATTTTGTGTACAAAATGTTGGGTCCCCCCTTTTTTTCTCTCTTGCTTTCTGCTTTTGGCTCTTGACTTCTCTTTTCCTTTGTTTTCTATTTTCCTTCTCTAGGGTTTTTTTCCCCGTGGTGTTGTTTTGTTTTGTTGGTCTCTCGTGTCACCAGGACCCAGTCCCAGAGTTGGTCATTTTTTGTCGGGAGCTAGATTCCAGACTTTAGAATTCTTTGTCGCGATGTTTTCTTTCCTTAAGGTGGCATCATCGCACGGAATTCCCGGGCCCGGAGTCCAGAGGTCTATCTGTCTAGAGTTTGCGCAAGGAAAGGTAACTTGCTTTTACCACGGGTATAAATAGAAGTTACCTGTCATTTTCACATTTATCTTGATTAAACACTTGAGCAATCAGAGTGATTTTAGAGTGATTTACAATGATTTAATAGTAATCTAGTGCTAACCATTCTAAGCTTTTCTGAGCAATTATGGGTGGTTTGTGGTGGTGAGTTGTGATCGTTTGGTGGATTGAAGCTATTGCAGAGAATTCATGGTGGTTTCCTTTCCTTGCCCTCCTTCATTTTTAGGTTGGTTCCTTCTCTCCGTTCAGCTTTTCATCTTTCTAGTTGTTTTTTTTTGTGTTGTCTTGTTTTGTTATTTTGGTCTTGTGTTTCTTTTTAGTTCGCCGCCCGTTGGTGGGTCGGCTCTGTCAGAAGGTTGTCCACCTTCTGTGCAGATATAACATAGTCTATAGATGATGTAGAAAGGTGTGAATATTCTATACATTGTCTTTTTTTTTGTATAGCCGCTCTGCATGTTGTGTATATGTAAATTTGATGTATATTTGTTATATATCCTCCTGGTCTACATGTGTATACTCATTGGCCCTATTGTAATTTTCTATATATTCTGTGTGTATTCTTCCTGGTGGTTTTTTGAGCTTGTCATGCTACGTTTGATTTTGGTTTCTAGTCCGCAAGCTCGCTCTGTGCAAAATATCGCCTGGTTGAAACTCGACTCTCGACCAATTTCAAATAGGTGGTTTTCTCTCTCCTCCATAAACCAATATATATTTCATTTATGTCCCATGTGTGCATTTAAATCTGTCCAAGTGGCCTTCACTTTTTGTGCATTCGGACAGTTAGCTCCACTGCCATCACCATAACTCCCATTTATTGCTCACCTACCTGGCGCCCACCTGGGTCTGACAGCTCACTTTCTGTGCACACCTACCAACGGTTATTTCCCCAGGCTTCGAGTTTCTTACCATCACCCACCCCATGTCCTTTTACTAAGTGTGATAAAATCCCCAGACCTGGATGGTTAGTTAGATTTCTAAGTTTGCATAATATATATATGTTGTCCAAAGTTTTTTTTGAACAAAACTAACTTTTCAGGAGAAGAAAGCGCTACGATGGTAAGATCTTTGGACCCCGGAGTAGTTTTGTTTATCTATACATTCTGAAAGTCACTTTGCCCTGCAGGTTTCTGGAATAATATACTGTTATCATGTCTGAAGCCTTTGTGTCTTCACCACCCGAAAGTCCAGAACTTCCTTCTACGGCGGCTACCAGAGCGGCTGTTAGGTCCAAAATGGAGAAGGCTCTAGAGAAGCTGCCCCTGAGTATGAAATATGTAAAGGATGGTGTTATCATGGGCTCAAAGATTGAGTCCAAATTCCAACTCATCACCGACACTAGCGTCGGGATGTGGCCCGAAATGCAGGCCTTGGTGAAGATCATGTACATTCAAAGACAGGCTGGAGATCCACTGGCCATTCAAATTGGGAACTCCGGGATCCTCAAGGTGGCTTGTTTCCCATGCTTTGTGCAGTCACCAGAGCTTATTCTCACACTTGCAGCACACTACAACACATCTATCCAGGTTGTTATGCTCGATACCCCGAAGCCAATAGGGTACCCTACTCCCATGGTGTCCCTCGATCTTGATACCTTTCAGAGGGGCTTGGGGATCCCTCAATTTGACAAACCGATCATAGTCACTAGGTCAGATGCCTTGGCCCAATTCAAGAAGTTGGAAGAAGCAGCCCGTATATACATGAACAATCATTGGCTAAAGACCCCAAAGAGGGATCCCAAGAGGATGAAGCTGGAAATCCCCAGGGCCAAATTTAAAGAAAGAATCCAAATGGGGATGATAGCCTTATGCTGGGTCTACGGACAACCACATGCCCGAGAGTTCTCCAGGTAGATGTACTACTTTTTGCTAGGTATCAGCACGGGTAAAGAATATTTTGACTGGGCTGCCATAATCTCCAACCATGTGGACTCCCAGTTCCTTCAACTAGCCAACACAAAGAAGTTTTATATGACTTCTTATGTCCTCTGGGCCCTAGCACAACAATGGCCCCACACCAATGGGTTACTCACGGAGGGCATACTTGGGATCAGCCTAGGCCAGAAAGCCCCTTGGGACCATTTCCCACAAATTTAATGGGAGGCCAGCTTCCCAAGTTTTTGTCGGGTAAATGATGCTCTCGTTTACTACCACCTGCTCACACCCACCCAAGACACAGGATACCGCCTATCTACAGAGGTGATTAATTTGGTCTAGAGCTATGGACATTACTACATACAGTTTTAATAGCACACTTATATTAGAGTGACCGGCTTCTCCAGGAAACCCTACTTGTTGCCCAAACACTGCGGGGACAAGATATATCTCCTGGAATATTACAGGCAGATAATGGAGTTGCATGCACTATTTTCCTTGAATAAGGTAACAAATATTCCATTTCCAATCACTTGTGGGAACTATTCATGTAGTCTGGCTGCTGCAAAAGAGGCAGATAATGAGCTTAAATGTTATAACCTGGCAGATTTTTACTTAGCGTGGAAACAGTTTGATCCGCATGGCAAGATTGCAATGACACTTCCCTGGGCATCAGAGCCCCATCAATATCACATGGAGGACTTCTGGGAAGACTGCCAAGATGACATGGAAGTCCGAGGGTGGCATTATGTCAGAATGACTACGGGAATGATGGAAAGACTGAAGCTCTGGAGATTCCTGGAAGACTTCTCAGACACTGGCTCCATGGAGGATCCTTAGTACAGAGCAAAGGGGATCGATAAATTATCCCTTCCACCAGTGAATTGGGACACCCAGGAAGGGCCCATGATTGAAGAGTTCACTCACAGTGTAGTTGAACACAGCCACCTCTACTTCAAGAAGGTGTGCCCTGAGAGTACCCGTCGGGCGGCCCAGCCAATACCCAAGTTAACCTCGGGGGCTGGGACTTCTTTGCAGGGAGTTGATAAAGGAAAAGGGATAGCGACAACCCCTACCTCACAAGAATTCTCCATTAAAGAACAAATAAAACAATCAGTAGCAGCCTCCTAGCAAATGCAAGAGAATCTGCTAACGCGGTTAGCTACTCCGGTACTTATGGCTAGACCAATTCGTCCCCCATCCTCCCCTTCACTGGAAGCCCTGATGATTAAGGAAATAGGGGTGGATCTAATAGAACAAGTAGCAATAATGGATGTGGGGCCACCCTTAATTACCCAGAGAAAGAAGAGGCTTAACCAGAAGCCTAAGGGAGAGCTGGATCTGGGGATGCCCCAGGGATGCCCCAGACCCCACAAGTAGAGATCCTTTCTTCTGACTCCCCAAAGCCAGAAAGGGAACCAGAGCCTGTCGATGTCCCAACCAACCCTCCTCCATAGGATGAGTTTGATGATGTTTTTGCAACCGACGAGTTCAGGAATCTGTAGGGAGACATCGAGCAAATAGAGGTTGAATTCCTAGCACAAGAGGAAGCTGAGGAACAAAAACCTGCACAGGAGCAGGAAGAGCGGATGGAAGAGGAGAAGGAAGTAGAGCAGGAGATCACCTCCGAAGTCCCAGAGATACAAGATACAGGGGTGGACTAGCAGAAGCAGAGTGAACAAATGGCATCCGCTGAGGGAACTGAACCTACGAGAGCAACCATAACCTCAGCCACCGTGTTCCAAATGCCACTCCCCGGAGTGACCTTCAGGCAGGTAATAACCACGGCCCAAATGTTAAATCTTGGCCTGGTACCTCCCCTATTACCAAAGGATATACCAGTAGAAGAAGAAATCTCGACAACAGAGGCCAAAGAACAAGGAGGGCAACACGAAGAAGAAACCCCGGGATAGAAAATGAGGGTCCAGATGAAGCTAAAGATATAGAGGACAAGGCAGAAGAAATAAATGTCACTGGGGGAAAAGTTCTCAATGAAGCCCAAGACAAAGAGGAAGAGCCTGACAAGACACACACCACTGAGGAGCAGTAGCAATGAGATACAAGGGAAGAAATTAAAGAACAGACTTTGGCAAAAAATCCACCCCTACCACTTGGTCGAAAGCAAGAAAAGAAAGGCTCCATCCACCCCCAAATCTCACCTCTCCCTAGCCAAAATCATGGCTTAGGTCCAGGGCCCGCCGAAGGCCAAAAAATCCCAGATGATTCATACTCTTCAAACTGGGCTAGGAGGAGAAACAGTTGCAGTTATTGCAACACCTCCCCCAGACGCTGATGAGGCAACTGCCGAAGCTAGAGATTATGATATCATAGAGATATCTCTGGGAAAAAGAGGAAAATAGGGCAAAGTGAACCTGTTGAAAGAGGCGACCAGAGCCATGGAGGCCTGATATGAAAAGGAGGCCCAAAGGCTCAAAGCAGAAAAGGAAAAGATAGAAAACCTTATGGGGTTGCTTACTGAGCTGGCTTGACCTATTAGTGCCATTCCTTTGGAGGCCTCCACATCTGATGTGCCATTACTGCAGAGCGACATTGACTCCCTGCGAGCAATGAAGAAGAAGGCCCAAGTGGTCAATGAGTGGGTCACTCTGCAGGTAGGAAACACCTAACGCTTCCTGGTGTCCACCCTCCCAGATTTGTATGTAGCTTGACATGTTCTGCATTAGGCGAAAACTATCATTAACATATGGGAGGGTGATATGGAAAATTATGGAGCATGGAAGGTAGAACTTGAAGAACTCCTTAGTCTGGGGGAGGAAATGGTTTATGAGTCCAGGATTCTGGGAGAAGAATCATTCAATTTTGTGTGGACCCAGCACTCTAGACTTGACCTCACATTGGAGGTGCTCAAGCAACTAGTAGGGGTTTTGCATGATAAGGTCAATGCGGTCTAGTATTCTTCAAATATGTACAAAGCATTTGTCATAAAGGTCTCTGGAGCTGACCCATTTATCACTGATACATGCACTCTGTAGGAATACATACTGGGGAAGTTTGACAAATTGATGGAATCAAGATATCAATCCCTGGAGGGAGTGGATGGACCTCAAATGGCAAGATTAACTTGCATGATCCTTAGCGGTCATGATGCAACAAAAATGGTCGATGAATTCAAGAACATTTTTCCAGAGCTAGGAGAACAGATTGAGGCAGCTAAGTACCTGCGGTCTGGCCTCAAAGAGATTGATGAGGATGGAATCTCCCACCTCCTCCAAACCTTCAATTATAACAAGCAACAATAAAGTTTCTCCGGGGGCCAGAGAAAACCAAAGCATTTTGTATTCTTTATTCTTTCAGAATGAAAGTTCTCGGATCCCAAAGTTCTGGATCCTACATTTTTGTATTCTTTTGGTGATCTGTGTCCCGGTCCCTGAGGCCGACTGGTCACTTTCAAGTAGTTAATAAAGGTTATCAAAGGTTGTCAAAGGGTAGATAGCTACATCAAGGCACGTCGAATAAATGATGGTCTTCTGACAAATGAGCTTCTCGAGGCACCGCTTTAGCTATACACCTGGCACATTGGAGACAGGGTGCCGCATTCCCCATTTATGAGGCATGTAGCCTCATTCCCTAGGGGATAAAATTTCTTCCTTCTCTCTCTTGGCTCTCTTCTCAAGGCTGATTCTTCCACTCCACCTTCTTGTCTCATTTTTTTGACATGGCAGGCCTATTCCGTCTCAAGGCCTTTTGTAGGGTGGCATAGGTAGTACCGGCCACTGGATAATATATTCTATTGTATAGTGTAATGTAAATTAGGGTTAGGGTTAGATGTAAATGTGTATAAATAGTAAGTCCAACCCTTTTTCAACGGTCAAAAAAATTGATGATTTTGTAGTCCTTAGCAATAAAGAAGCAGTGTTTTCATTTCTGTGTAGAGCTCAATGGTCCTTGGTCTTTTAAGTTTTTAGCAGTTAAACACTCCCTTGGAGCCACTATTGTATTGTGCACCAGTTCTTGCTGGAAGGAATATTAATGAAGAAGAGATAGTTCTTGCAATGATTGTTGTTGGCACCTTGTCTTCCAAGTTAATGGTATTTTATGTTTAATGTTCTTCATGTCTTCTACTTTGATATTTTAAGTAGATTAACGACCTCCTTTCCCGTGCTACTAATCAAATATGAACTGATGGTTGTGTATTTCTTTGGTATTTAGTATAGTATATTAGAGCATTATTGATGTATGGAATGTCTAAACATAACTATAAGTAGATGGAACACTCCTAACCGTGCAGGATATTTTTCGATTTATTTGCTAAGTATAGAGTTTTTGGAGGAACCCCACCTTACTAAATCTCTAGAGAGAATGAGTTGAAGAAACTATCTATCCCCCTTGAAAATAGTCACATCTCCCAACTAAGCCCCGCACCATCGTGACCTGACACCCCAGTGCTTGGAGGCTCGGGGAATCCCATTTCCCCGGATAACCTTTGCAGGTAGAGTTGGCCGGTACCCCGATACCCGATGACAACTTATGACTGTTGGCGGACCCGGTCACCAAAACCCCGTCAACAAAACCTAATGACCCTCTTTACATTTTCGCTAAGATTAGTGACAAGCTCTCTCAAGGAGTGCTCATTTATTCTACTTGCATTGCAAATGTTATAACTGAGGAATACATTTTCACATGACAACTTCATAAAGACTCCTATGAAAAATCTGATGTGATGATTAAGACTCTCAATGGTTTTACTTGTCCCACCCATGGTTCTATCACACTTCCCATTGAAGTTGGTAAGAAATTCTTAGATGTCATATTTGTTTCCATCCCAACTTCCAATCAATTCCAAGCAAAATTTGGACTACCTTGGCTCACTTTGATGAAATTTATTTTTTCCCCTATCTATAATCTCCTTAGGCCTCCCCATGGTGGAGGAGTTATCATGATCAATTATATAGTCTTTATCAACCTTTACCAAGTCATGGGAATGTTTACCTTGAATTATTTTTTCCTAACATGCCTTACCATATCCAACCTCACCAAGATCATGTCTTCGTATCTTTCCAAATACATAGACTTGAATTTCTTTCCAAATTGAGCAATGCTAAGGATTTACCATCTCCTTGCCCTGGTCTTGGACTCCTTCCCTCACCTACCATTCCTACTTATACTTCCACTCTACCTCCTATATATTACAAATAATATGTATCCTCTATCTCTCAACCTAGTAAGGTTACATTCATTCCTCCTACTAAGGAAGAAAAGGATCCCATGTTGATTGATCCTAAACCTTCCCAAATATCAATAAAAACCAAATGCAATTGATGTTCTTGTGACCTCCATTGTAAAAATTGTGTCGAAGCCCATGAGCTTGCCTCCCAAACTATTTCCTCTCCTAAAACACCTCATAATTATTTGATTCCCTTTGATCAACCCATGCATAGCCCAAGGGAGGAAGTGAATATTAAGAAAAATTATCTAGACACGATGATTCTTCTTTTTGCATTAAGGATCATATTTTGATTAATTTAGATGATGCAAATACTCTTGATTATGATACTCATGATATTAATGAAGATACTCTTGATTATTATACTAATGATATTAATTATGAAAATAGTATTTATCCTAGTGATTATGATGATATGTATGAGGTTATGAAATTAATCATGAATTATTTGCAAGATTTCCTAAAGCATTATTTCTTTCTCCTTGTGACAAATAAAGTGACTCATCATTAGAGCACAGTCCTTGTTTGGAACTTCATGTAGCTCAATCTAATGTTCTTTATGTTGCTTCTCTCACATGTTGCCAACTTTCCCTAAACAATGTTCAGCAAGAAGGGTTGGTGGATGATGCACTTGAATGGATCCTCTTGTGTGATAGACTATTTTATGTGTTTGTTTATTCATAATTTTCTTCTCCCATGATGTGCTACTTGTTATATGTAATTTTTTAGATTTCTTTAGATGACCCTCAGTGCTCTATTGGTGCAAGGTGATAGAGAGGTGGAATCTTTTGTTACATTATTTTATTTTTATTTCAATTCTTCTCTATGTGGTATATATAATTTGTCATACATGTGATATTGTCATAATTGCACCTTTGTATTTTTTAATGAGGATGATGAAAAGTGGTAGCAACCATCTATAAATTTGGTCTTTGTAATGTTGACCCAAAAAGACTTGTATTTTGTTTTATAATGTGCTCTTATTCCACTATGTTTGTAGTTCTACTATCTTTGAGGTATGATATCAAGTCATTATTATTATTGTTGATATAAATGAGTTATCACATATTCATACTGACCCTAGAGTTAGTAGATCCCTTTGTTTTCTTTTTTCCATGTATTTTATTTCTCTTGATTTGTCATTATCTGAGACATGTCATTGTAGAAATGTGCTTAAGTTTTGGATGCATGTATGCTACCTTTAATCTATTGATCCCATTAAGGTATACATAATTTCTTTAATGTGGAGGCATACAATCCATTATTTGTTACACATTTTTCACATAACATAAATTCAATTTTATAGTCATATTTTTTTCAGGTTACTTAGAAAATGTTTCCTTTTTCTTTGTAATATTCTTTTTGTAGATTCCTTTGGAAACAACACTTTCACTTGGGGAAATCCTATTTATGGAGGATTTTCTTGCATAAAAATATTTTATTGGTTACTTTGGATGGGTGGACTAGCATCACATAACTCTCTCTCTCCCTCTCTCTCTCTCTCTCTCTCTCTCTCTCTCTCTCTCTCTCTNCACATCTCTCTCTCTCTCTCTCTCTCTCTCTCTCTCTCTCTCTCTCTCTCTCTCTCTCTCTCTCTCTCTCTCTCTCTCTCTCTCTCTCTCTCTCTCTCTCTCTGCATGGCCCATAATAAGCTTAACCTTACTAGGCTTATTTGGTTATGATATATTTCTTTTTTCTTGGTTTTATACTGATAAGGAGCTAAATCACTTGGAGGCTTGGTGTATTCCTTGTCTCTTTGGCCTTAATAAGATTATTTTTCCTATTCTATGGTCTACTTTAACGTGAGTATGAATCAAGTTCATACTCTTGCTAAACTGGGAGATAAATTTAGTATCCTAAATTGTATGCAGTACAACTATGGTCCTTAGATATACCCCATTTTAGTGTCCAAGGATTCCATGCATCATTTTCCTTTTTCCTATGAAATTAATTAATAAATATTTAAATTTAACTCCTCTCTGGATTTAATTTATATTCATGCCCTTAATTATAGGTGTATATCTTTAATTATTTCCCCTCATTTGTTTCCTCTTGCATACATAGGTCCTATTTAATTATGCGTTCCTTTTGTATATATCAATTTCAACCCCTGACTTTGAGTACATTTTTGGAATCCTGATATTCCGATGGACTCACAATTTGAATATAAACCCAAGATTTCCAGTATTGGGAAATTTTTTCAATATAGTGTGATTTTAAATCACCCTATACCTAGAAATTCATCCCATATTTTGGAGCTTGTGAGAAAATTTCAATTGCAATCTCCACCTAGGTTTTTATCGAGATTTTTAATCCTATTTATCTCTCTTCAAGTTTCGGGCTCCAAATGGGCTAGGTGAGGTATAAATACAAAGTTACCTCCCTTTTTTTTACATTTGATCTCTCTCTAATATATCCTCAATAATACAAGCAAGTTATCAAGCATTTAATTCAAATATTTGATTCACATTGATATTCATTCACTCAAGCACCAAGCGTGGAAGACGAGTAAATTATAGATCAAATAATTTGTGAAGGCATCCATGTTCTTACTATCTTAGATCCAAGGTCAAGACTAAATCAAAGATTAATTTCAAGCATCTTCATAAGCAATTCAAGAAAATGAAGGTTTGTGAAGGTACAACATTTTATCAATCCTTTACTACTAACAATACACTTCCTTTTTTTAACCATCTTTTAATTTTATTTCAAGGATGATTACTAAATATGGGTTTGACCAAGACAAACCCATTTCCAAAACCATTTTCCCATTATTTTCTATGTCTAGGTGTAGGTGATAGGTGGTGGAGGTTGAAAAGTAGTGTCAAAAATGTCAGATAAAGAGCTTCAATCAATTGAAATTGCATTTGATTCTGACAAGTATACGGGAGTTAGACTCACCCCTAACCTCCAACTCACCCTAGACCCTTAGAGGATCCCCATACCTTTTTCAATCATAGGTCATTCATAGTACTATTTTTCATAATTGCTTAAAAATGCAAAGTTACTATTCAGATTTGTTTGCATGTTTAAATACCTAATTTATCCTTCCATTCTTGCATTTTCTATGCATACTTTACATAGTCACTTTCAACTCAAAAAAAAAGAAACCCATTTTCATCCACTCACTGCTTGAGCCCAGGGGATCACATTCCTTCCTATGTGTGAAATAAATTTAGTTGTGAGCTTCCTATTTTGATCATCAATCCTAGTGATTGCCCCTTTGCATCCCATTTTATATCATCAAAGCGTGGAACCAATATCTCCAATTGAAGGAAACAAACCATTTTTTAAAAAATATTACATAAAGTAGTGTATCCAATCTATTAATGACACCATGATAAAAATTCTATAAGACCCCATAATTGATAATCTAGGTACTGACTCACCATCCATCATCTCATTCAAAGCAACCACACAAATGCACAAGTGATAAAAAAACAAGGCCATAAAAAAGTCTACAAAAATATTGAATAAAACCTATTGGGTATTAATAATCCACATTTGAGTTATCCGACTATAACTGAATAGGTGACCAGCCCTCTCAACTACATAACTTGTATGTCCAATCATTAAAACATGCAAACTCATCATCACATAACTAAACTAAAAATATCAAATATCAAAGAGAATATTCATGTAGACCACATTACTCAAACACCAAATCAAGCCTAGATCTTATTTTCCAAACATGTCCATGTACGAGCACCATATTCCAAGATCCTGTTAAGAAAACATTATAAAAATTTTGAGTGACTAATCAGGTACCAACATCACCATATTGAGAAGATCACACACCTCCTTAAAATATGTATGTAGCATACATGCAGAATCACAAATATCTCATCTATAGTCATCCTAAAAGAACTATGATCTAGAAAATAGCTCATCTATAGATCTACAAAACCACAAGTTTTGATTTCACTATGGAAAATCCTATAAAACCATCATGTTCTTGAACATTCATGAAAATCCATATCCACTTAAAATATGGAAGTCGCACAAGTCTAAAAAACACCAAAATTGGTTAAACTAGAATAATGGAATACCATATATTTTTAATGAAAATATATAAAACCCTTATATCCAATGAACATGAAGATGAGTCATGCAAGTATGCCCATTCATAAGGAATAAAAAGATTTAGGAACCCCAGGCTGATTTGGAGGCCAAATCCACAACCACCATTATGTACATGCATATAGGGAAAACAAAATATCACAAAAAAATTTAGATCTTCCAATGAACAATTTCATAGCCCACATGTGTTTAAACAATGCCTTCCAATAAAAAGCACCCAATATAGGAACATCACAAAATATTACCAAGGAAGCTCAAACAAATACCTAATATGAAAACTCTACTACACACAACCACTAAGTGCAACAATAATGCCATGCATCTGGTTTATTCTATTGCCAAGCAACAACTCCAAATCAATATTATATCAACATGATCAATTCTATCTTCTATATCCTTTAAAATGCCTATAGTATACTAAAAAATAGATAAATTGTAAGACTTCCACTCATCAAAGGATTAATCTGATGACATATAACTGATTGAATGTTTCAAGATGTTAAGTTGATCACCGAAATACAAAAAGATAATGCAAGACATTAAATAAGTTAATGGATTGTATTGTCATTGATGTCAACTTGATATAATCTGATTGGTCATATACAAAGTGTCAAAGAATTTAGAGAATCAGAGAGATAAAGATTATGCCTTCAGTAATGCATAATATATCAGCATTCACTAAGTGACTACAAAAACCGATGGTTAGTGGAACCTGGCGGATAGAGAAACCCAAGAGAAAAGTCACAGTGATGCCCGAGCAAGAAAACTGACAAGCATTACCAATGAGCAGAATCACAAGCATTACCGACGAGCAGAACTTCATAGTGATACCCCGATGGACAAACAACACTGAAGTTCAGAACAACCAAATATATCAAAGAGTTGAAACACTGAAAGGAACTAAAGTTCATAACAACAAAATACTTAGCTGGCAGAGCTAAAGATAGAGTTAACTGGTTGTTGACATTGTTTTCATCGAAAAGTTAAAGCCATAGATAAGTAAAAGATTTAAAGCTATTTTATCCAGTTGTCAAAGAGAATTCTATTTAAATCCTCCAACAAGGTCACACCTAATAGTGTGTTTGTAACCTTTAATAGGGTTGGCTCTTCACCGAGCTCACTTCAGAAGAGCGAAAATTTTGGGTTACTGGTCCCAAGTGGTTTTTCCCTTAATAGGGTTTCCACATTATAAATTCATGTGTCAATGTGTTTATGAGTCATTAATTTAGTTTTTTGCATTACACATAACTAATCTGGATTGATCGGTATACACTAAGCAATTTACTATTTTTTGGTAAATGAAAGACTGCTAATCGGTAAATAGTAAGAATAAGGTTCAACAGTGAACTCCGAGAAGTAGTTATTTGTTAAGATTATTTGAAGGCAAACATCTTGTAGGACTGAAGATAACTAGAGGCATAATATTTTGGTACTAATTTTTTGGGTTGATTTATTGGAATATTTTTGAGGCCACTGATTCACCCCCCCCTCTCAATTATTCTAACAATTGGTATCAGACCTTGTGTTTTTATAAAGGGAGTTTAATATATTAAGCAAAAGATCACAAGATGAACAAGCGAGATGTGTCCAAGTTGAATAAAGACAACTTTGCATTATGGCAAAGCAAAATAAGACTCCACCTATCAGGTATTGGTAATGATGTTACTCAACACCTTGATACTAAATATGTTTTTCCTACAGGACCTCACACACTTGAGCAATTGAGAGAAAAGAATGAGCATAATTGCATGAAGATAGAGATTGCTTCCTCACTCTCTGATGCTGAGTTTGAAGATGTCAAAACCTACACCTCTGCAAAGCAAATGTGGGATAAATTGAAGTTGGTACATGGAGGAGATGTTAATATACTAAGAGCTAAGGTAGAAAGCCTAAGAGGGAGGTTTGATGACCTAAGGATGAAAGAAGGAGAAAATGTCACTCAATATAGCTGCATAATCAAAGAGGTATTCAGTGCTATTCGAGGAGTTGGAGGTGTACTTGAAGAAGAAACAGTGGTAAGTAAAATCCTAAGAACCTTACTGCATGTATATGTTATTAGAGTATCTGCTATACAAGAAATGAGAGCAGTTGCAAACAATAATATTACTCTAGATAGTCTGATTGGTAGACTGATTTCATTTGAGATGAATAGCTTTGATAATAGTGTCTTACCATCTATAGAGTCTGCATTCAAATATTCTTTGAAAATAAGTAAGTCAAGTCATAGACACACTATTAGAAATGGTAGTGAAAGTGATAATGAGGATCAAGGACTTGATGAGATTGAAGCACTAATGGCAAGACGATTGTAGAGAGGCAAATGTAGATACAAAGGTAAATTACCACTTGTATGTTTTAATTGTAAAGAGGTTGGACACTTTGCTGCAAAATATCCTAACAGAAGTAATGACAGAACATATGAAAATAAATTTGACCGAGCTGATAACAGAGATTACCGAAGCAACTGACACTCTAACAAAAGAGATACTCAAGACTAGAAGGACAAAGGGAAGAAAGCTTGTTACCTAGATGAGAACACAGATAGAGATACTGACACCGAATCTGATGAAGACATTGCGATGGTATTAGTAGCCATGAAGGATGATTCAAACGAAGAAGAAGAAAGGTATGTAGAGACTGCACTCGTATCTAAGGTTAGTAAGAATGGTTTTTGGATTATAGATAGTGGCTACACTCACCACATGACCGGGGATAAATAAAAGTTTGAGAATTTTGAATACTATAATGGTGGATTAGTAAGAATGGGTAATGATACACCTTGTCCATTTGAAGGTAAAGGAACCATAATGTTGAATAACATGATCAAATGTGAAAATGCTTACTGGGTAAAAGAACTTAATTATAATCTGTTGAGTGTTTTACAACTAAATAACATAGGTCACTGAGTAGCATTTGAGAAGAAGAAGGCAAATATCTTTAATGAATCAGGGAGGTTTATCGGAACTGGTGGATAGACAAAAGGTAACCTTTTCTATCTTGATGACATTAACACCACTTGTTTAATGGCTAGAAACAAAGACATATGGTTGTGGCATAAAAGACTATTGCATGTGAATTTTGACAACATGATAAAGATAAGCAATAAAAGAAGAGTCAGAGGCTTACCGATCATGTCAAAGCCCGAACACATCATGTGCAAGAATTGTCAAAAACGTAAGATGACAAAGTCTAGTTTTAAGAGTAAATCACGTACATCTAATGCAATTATAGAATTAGTCCATACTGATCTATGTGGACACATGAGGACAAAGAGTTATTATGGAGATAGGTATTTCATTCTCTTTGTAGATGATTATTCTATAATGATGATAGTTATGTTCTTAAAAGATAAATCAGAAGCATTCAAGATGTTTAAATGGTATAAGGATATGGTAGAAAAACAAATTGGTAAGGAATTAAAATGATTAAGGTCATATAGAGGAGGGGAATTTATTTCAGATGAATTCACTAACTATTGCAATGATCATGGACTTAAAAGACAGGTTTCTGCATCAAGAACACCACAACAAAATGGAATTTATGAAAGGAGAAACAAATCAATTGTTGATTGTGAAAGAAAATTGATGATTGAGAAAAGCATCACTCAAACTTTCTGGAGGGAAGCTTCCAGTATTGTTGTCTACACATTGAACAAAGTACAATTGAAGGACACAAAGAAGACACCCTATGAGATTTGGTATGGTTACACACCCAATGTAAGTTACTTCATAATTTTTGGTAGTCAATGTTATATTTTGAAAGATGATAGAAATGGAAAGCTTGAATCCAAAAGTGATAAAGGTATCTTTCTAGGGTATTCCACCAAAATCAAGGCTTATAAATGTCTTAACAAGTCCTCTAACAAGATCATTGAAAGTGCAAATGTAAGAATAGATGAATTTGTAGAGAAGAATGATAAGGAAAGCATAAAAGAACTAGAAGACTACAATAGGTTTGTTTATACTGAAGAACCTGACACTCTACCCGAGCAACAGTGTATCACTCCTGAGCAATAGAACATTACACCCGAGCATCAGGCTGCAATTACCAAAAATTAGGAAAATACTCAAGATGATGTACCGAGTGATGGAGATCAAAATGAAGGTCAAGATGATAATAAGAATGATGGACAGAGAGTTGAATTGAAACTTGCCAAGTATGTTAGAAGAAATCATCCACAAAATCAGATCATAGGAGACAAGAAGGCTAGAATGAGAACAAGAAGTAAGTCACTAAACACTAGATGTTTACTTTGTGATTTTGAGCCGAAATCTATTAATACTTCACTTGAAAATGAAGAATGGGTCAGTGCTATGAATGAAGAAATAGAACAGATTGAGAAGAATAGTACATGGACACTAGTACCGAGACCTGATGACAAGAATGTCATTCGTACCAAATGGATATTCAAAAACAAGCTGAATGAGAATGGAGAAGTCACAAGAAGTAAAGAAATATTAGTATGCAAGGGGTATGCACAAGAGGAAGGTATTTATTATGGTGAAACCTTTGCACCTATTGCTAGACTAGAAGGCGTTAGAATTCTTCTTGCTTATGCTGCATACAAAGGATTCAAGGTATACCAGATGGATGTAAAATCTGCATTCCTAAATGGAATACTGAAAGAAGAGGTATACATTGAACAACCAGAAGGGTTTATTGATTAAGACAAGAGAAACATGGTATGTAGACTACATAAAGCCTTGTATCGATTGAAACAAGCACCTAGAACCTGGTATGAAAGACTTAACTCCTATCTCATAAGCATTGAATTTGTAAGAACAAGTGAAAATAGCAATTTGTACTTAGAAGAAGATACCAATGGTAATATTTTGATTGCTAAAATATTTGTTGATGATATCATTTTTGGAGGAAATGAAATGTTATGAAAATCCTTTGCTAATAAAATGAGAAAAGAGTTTGAAATGTCTATGTTTGGAGAGATCAAATTCTTTCTTGGTCTACAAATTCTTCAACAAGATGTAGACATATATATCACTCAGTCCAAATACATCAAGGAAGTGTTGAAGATATTCAAGATGGAAGATTCCAAACCACTTGGAACACCTATGGAAACCGGATGTAAATTGACAAAGGAAGACAAATCAAATGAGGTAAATCAGACCTTGTATAGATTAATGATTGGCAAACTAATGTATGTTGTTCATACTAGACTAGATATTGCACATGCAGTTGGAATAGTTGCAAGATTCTCTACTAACCCCAAAGAATCACATATGATTGTTGTCAAGAGAATTATGAGATATCTAAAGAACACTGATGACTATGGATTATGGTATAAAAGAGAGGGAACATTTGAGCTTCAAGTCTATACAGATGTTGATTGGGCTAGAAACATAGATGACTGAAAGAGAACAACTGGAGGAGCATTCTTCATGGGTGACAGACTTGTCACATGGATCAGCAAGAAGCAAGGATGCAACTCACAGTCTACTGCAGAAGCAGAATATGTGGCTGCTGCTGCAAACTGCTCAAATATTACCTAGATCAAACAATTTTTGGAAGGTATGAATATGAAGATTCTTGAACCAGTGATTATGTATTGTGATAATACCAGTGCAATTAATATTTCTAAAAATCCATTAATGCATGCTAATACTAAGCATATTGCTATCAAGTATCATTACTTAAGAGAACAAGTGCAAGAAAAAGAGGTGATACTGGAATATATTCAATCAAAGAAATAATTAGCTGACATATTTACCAAGCCATTGTCGAAGGATACATTTGAGTGCCTAAGATAGAAACTAGGGGTCAAACCCTTGTCTATTGGTCAGTAATCTGACTAGGAGATTGCATCAGCCTATACACAAATCAGAAGATCATTCATGTTGATGCAAGCATGAAGATGGACTACAAAGATACATATGTGATGACATGTAATTGATTGAATGTCTGAAGATGTTAAGTTGATCACCAAAATGCAAAAGAATAATGCAAGACATTAAATTAGTTAATGGATTGTATTGTCATTAATGTCTACTTGATATAATCTAATTGGTTATAATCAAAGTGTCAAAGACTTCAGAGAATCAGAGAGATAAAGATTATGCTTTCAGTAATGCATAAAATACAAGAATTCACTATGTGACTTCAAACATCGATGACTAGTGGAACCTGATGGACAGAGATCACCAAAATTCAAGTCACAGTGATGCCCGAGAAAGAACACCGACGAGTAGAATCACAAGCATAACCGATGGCCAGAAACATAGTGTAAACCGATGGAGAAGCCCGAGGAGAAATAGAGTGTTGACCGAAGCTATCAAAGAGTTAAAGAAACAAAATTAACTTGAGTTTAGAAACAAAAAAATATCTAGCTGGGAGAGCTAAATATGGACTTAACTGGTAGTTATTTTTGTTTTCATCGACAAGATAAAGTGAGAGATAAGTAAAGGATTTAAATCTGTTTTGTCTAGTTGGTAAGAACATCTCTATGAGATAAAACATGAGTTTTGTTTTAAATCTAATTGGCTAAGATTATGGATCATGCCAAGATCAAAGAAAATCAAGAACCTAACAACGGTGATATCATGTCTATAAAAGAGACAAATTTAATTCATTACGAATTGTGTGGGTGAATGAATGAAAAGAGGATGTTGAAGAGAAATTGATGAAGTGAAACTTCATACAATCTTGATCAATCAAGCTCAGGAAAGAGCTAAATTTTTTTGCAGACACCAAGCAATAGAGCACAGTATTACCAAGCAGAAGTAAAGTGGAGCAAAGGTATTAACAAATATATATTGATCAGATTAGTTTTATGAGATTAAAATAGATCTAAAAATCTACAAGTATAAATTGTATATGTGAATAGATCATACTGTTTCATTTTAACCATTGATTCAGAAAGTCTCTTAACTAAGTGGGATTTAAAGATCTTTTCTATATTGAGATACATCCCAATGAGTATCAAAAATTTTGATCGTGAAGATAGCATGAGATGCCAGATACCTATTGACAGGCCAAGTGAGTGTTTGATCAAAGAAGGTAGCATAGAGATGTCCGATATCAAGTGACAGACTAAACTTTTAAATCCTCTAACAAGGTCACACCTAATAGTGTGTTTGTAACCTTTAACAAGGTTGGCTCTTCACCGAGCTCACTTCAGAAGAGTGAAAATTTTGGGTTACCAGTCCCAAGTAGTTTTTCCCTTAACAGGGTTTTCACATTAAAAATCCATGTGTCAATGTGTTTATGACTCATTACTTTAGTGTTTTGCATTACACATAGCTAATTTGGATTTATCGATATACTCTAGATAATTTACTATCTTTTGGTAAATTAACAGACTGCTATTCGATAAACATATAGTAGAAGGTTTAACAAAGCATTCCGAGCAGTAGTAATTTGATAATATTATTTGAAGGCATTCATCTTATAAGACTGAACATAACTAGAGGCTTAATATTGTGGTGCTAAGTTTTTGGGTTGATTATTGGAATATTTTTTAGGCCACTGATTCACCCCCCCCCCCCTCTTAGTTATTATTAACAATATGTACATAGCAAGGTACATACCTACACCGAACACCAGAGTCACTGTATTGATGATGGATAGGGAAATTTAAGAAGTATATTATAAAAAGGGATGGAAGATTATATGGAAGAATTGTTTGGCATTGTTGTCAAAGGGAGAGATTATCTCATTATCAAGGAGAGATTATATCATTATCTATGGATAGAAGTTCCTAAGAATTCAAAGGGAGAGTTAATCATTATCCAAAGGGAGAGATTACATATGTAATATCCATCAAAGGGAGAGAATACATACTAAGGGAGAGATTGTTGTCAAAGGAAAAAGAGATGATCAAGGAGAGGAAAAGTCAAGGTAGAGCACATATCAGAAACAAAATCAGAAGCTGATACATCTATCTAGAAAAGGGATTAAAGATTAAAGAAGACACTCTACAAGGAACAAATCTAAGCTATATGAGCTTATCAAGAGCCAGACTTTGTATTAGTTATAGAACAAAAAGATTTGGGAGAGATGGATGAAATGCACTTGATATATTTCATATTGTATTAGTAATACTATAGTGTGATAATGTAGTGTGTTTCCATCAATGCCAAAGGGAGAGATTGATGACATATAACTAATTGAGTGTTTGAAGAT
The DNA here is from genome assembly GCA_018584345.1 of Thuja plicata. NCBI lineage: Eukaryota > Viridiplantae > Streptophyta > Pinopsida > Cupressales > Cupressaceae > Thuja > Thuja plicata. The sequence goes on from MU227221.1 coordinate 563,063, forward strand.
GTTAAGTTGATCACCAAAATGCAGAAAGATAATGCAAGAAATTAAATTAGTTAACGGATTGTATTGTCATTGATGTCAACTTGATATAATCTGATTGGTTATATACAAAGTGTTAAAGACTTTAGAGAATCAGAGAGATAAATATTATGCTTTCAATAATGCATAATAGATCAACATTCACTAAGTAACTACAAACACCAACGGTTAGTGGAACCTGATGGATAGACAAACTAAGAGCAAAGTCACAGTTATACCCGAGCAAGAAAACTGACAAGCATTACCGATGAGAAGAATCACAAGCATTACCAACGAGCATAACTTCACAGTGATACCCTGATGGAAAGGCAACACCAACGGAGAATCCCGAGGAGAACTAAAGTGTTGACTGAAGCTATCAAAGAGTTAAAACATTGAAAGGAACTAAAGTTCATAAATGACAAAATACTTAGCTGGCAGAGCTAAAGATGAGTTAACTGGTTGTTAACATTGTTTTCATTGACAAGTTAAATTCAAAGATAAGTAAAATATTTAAAGTTGTTTTATCTATTTGTCAAAGAGAAATATATGGGATAAAACTAAAGTAAATATTTAAAGCAAGATTGGCTAAGATTGTGGATCATGAAAAGAACAAGAAAATCAAGAAGTGAGAAATGATGATATCATGTCTATAAAGAGACAATCTAATTCATTATGAATTAGGGGAGTAAATAGAGAAGAAGGATGCTAGAGAGAAACTGATGAAGAACAACTTCATACAGTCCTGATCAATCAAGCTGAGGAAAGAGCTAAATATTTCTGTAGACACCATGCAACAAAGAAGCACAACATCACCGAGCAGAAAGAAGTGGAGAAAATGTATTGAAAAGATACATTGATCAGAAAAGGTATAATGAGTTTACAATAGATTTAACAATCTGCAAGTCTAAGTTGTATGTGTGAACAAATCATTTACTATTTTAGTTTAACCATTGATTCAGAAAGTCTCTTAACCGATCAGGACTTAACAATTATTTTTATATTAAGATACATCCCAAGGAGTATCAAACATTTTGATCATGAAGATAGCATGAGATGCCAGATACCATTTGACAAACTAGGGTTTAGTCATAGAAGGTAGCATAGAGATGCCCGATATCAAGTGACAAACTATTCTATTTAAATCCTCTAACAAAATCACACCTAACAGTGTGTTTGTAACCTTTAATAGGGTTGGCTCTTCACCGAGCTCACTTCAGAAGAGTGAATATTTTGGGCAACCGGTCCCAAGTGGTTTTTCCCTTAACAGGGTTTCCACATTAAAATCCATGTGTCAATGTGTTTATGAGTCATTACTTTAGTTTTTTGCATTACACATAACTAATCTAGATTGATTGGTATACACTAAGCAATTTATTGTTTTTTGATAAATGAAAGACTACTAATCAATAAACAATAAGAATAGGGTTTAGCAGTGAACACCGAGCAGTAGTTATTTGTTAAGATTATTTGAAGGCACACATCTTGTAGGACTAAAGATAACTAGAGGCTTAATATTGTGGTACTAAGTTTTTGGGTTGATTTATTGGAACATTTTTGAGGCCACTGATTTAACCCCCCCCCCCCCCTCTCAGTTATTCTAACATAATCATAAATTGATTGCTTCATAATATCTTTCCTCAAGATTTCTAGGCTAAGAAATCCTAAACAAAGAAATACCCAAAACCTTAAGCATCATGAATCCTCACATGAAAGCAATATTTTAATTATAGAAAAAAGATATATTACCAATTGAAGGGAAATACAAACATCCTAGAAATATCTCTAAGATCATTATTCACATTGAATATCCAATTTTATTTAAAACATATTTCAACAAGATGTTAGAAGAACATACTTCTATGCCACAAAAGAGAAATCAAACATTTAATTTCCTATGATTAAATCCTTAAAGGAGAGAGGTTACAATTTAGAAATCAAGCAATTTTAGCAACATTATGGTAGATAGATTCAAAGCATCAAAATCATAAAACATTAAGAAATAATATAAAAAGAAAATACAAATATATATAGGCAAAATCCTTTTAGGTAAACCCACAATCCAAAAATAGAGAGCCAACATATTATTAAACAACAAGGCTACATTATATTTTTAGGCTCTAAGTATTTACATGGATATTTACATCATTTTTTGTTCCTAGAAGAAATATGGTAGGATTACCCCTATGTAGGTCAATACCCTCTCCTCAGTATTTTATGTTAGTAATAACTGAGAGGGGGGGGTGAATTAGTGGCCTCAAAAATTAATCCTTAAATCAACCCTTAAAACTTATTACCACTTTTAAGCCTCTAGTTATACTTAGTCCTACAAGATGAATGCCTTGAAATACTTATAACAATTTACTACTTGTCGAAATGCTTTGTAAATCTCTCTTTTGTATGATTACCGATAAACACTCTTTCATTTACCGAAACCCAGTAAATAGCTAGAGTATACAGATCAATCCAGAATTGCATATGTGAAATATAAAATAGTAAAGTAATAAAACATAAACACATAACACATGGATTTTTAAAGACAGAATGGAAAAGGATAACAGTGAGGAACAAATTAAGATTCTAAAGAATAAAGTGAAAAGACTGGAGGGGTCAGTTAAAAAAATAGGGGAACAATGTCTCATTAGCCTAAAAGCATACTGTGGTCATGCACAAATTCTAATGGATAAACTGGACAGAATCAACAAGGATAAAGACAGTAGTATAGTGGAGACAATGGGCCCGGGATCGCGCACCAGAGCTAGTGCCAAGAAAAAGAGTCCTAAGGAGGACAAAGAAACGGAGGAGCTTAAAACTTTGGTCAACAACATGCAGATCATGGTCCTTGAAGCTGAGGAGCTGGTGAAAGAGATGTAGATGTTCCTTTTGCTTTCCTGGTTGGGTTTTTTGCTGTCCCTGTTGTCTTCTGTTGTTTCTTTGGGACTTTTTTTGTTCGGAATGTTGTTTTTCTGTTCCTTCCTTTTATGATGCTTAGGCATAGTTGTTTCTGCTTTATTATGTTTATCTCTCTTTAAACTCTAGGTTGCAGGTCCTTGTAAAACCTGCTAAACTCTTTGTTTTTTGTAAAGGTTTCGGGTCCTTGTAAAACCTGTTTTTACTTAATCAGAACACATAGATTTTTAACGTGGAAACCATGTTAGGGGAAAAACCACTGGGACCGGTAACCCAAATTTTTACTCTTCTGAAGTGAGCTCGGTTAAGAGCCAACTCTTATAAAGGTTACAAACACACTGTTAGGTGTGACCTTGTTAGAGGATTTAAAAGATAGTTTGTCACCTAGCATCTGGCATCTAATGCTACCATCCTTGATCAAACACTCACTTGGCCTGTCAATAGGTATCAGGCATATCCAATGCTACTTTCTATGATCAAAATTTTTGATACTCCTTGGGATGTATCTCAATTACAAAAGACTTTTAAGTCCTGCTTAGTTAAGAGACTTAATTCTTCAATGGTTAAATTGAAACATTAAATGATTTGTTCACACATACAACTTGAATTGCATATTTTTAGATCTATTGTAAGTGCATTACCTCTCTGATCAATATAATCAATTCAATACCTTTTCTCCACATTGTTTTGGTCTATGATGTTGTCTCACTATTCATTGGTGTCTATAGAATCTAGCTCTTTCTTCAGCTTGTTGATCAGGTATGAATGAAGACTTTCTTCTCCTTCAAAATCTCTTTAGCATCTTCCCTCTTTTCTCTTCACCCCACACAATTTGTAATGAATTGGTTTTGTCTCTTTATAGACATATTTCACCATTTCTTGGCTTTCTTTATTCTTGGCGTGATCCATAATTCTCGCCAATTAGATTTAAAGAAAAACTCTAGTTTTATCTCAAAAAGATCTTCTTGCAAACTGGACAAAGCAGCTTTAAATCCATTACTTATCCTCGGCTTTATCTAGTCAATTAAAACAATGATAAGTATCAGTTAAGTCTATTTATATCTCTTTACAACTAAGCATTTTGTCATTTCTGAACTCTCTATTATGTCGGTCAACACTTCAGTTAGTCATCGGTGATAACTGACTATTCCGTCAATGTGACTTCAGTTGTCATCAGGATCTCCATCCTTGTCAATTCCGTCAGGTAACACTTTAATTCTATATGTCAGGTTACACTGTGCTTTTCTCACCGGGAAACACTATGACTTTGCTCGTCGGTAATGCTGTGCATTTGCTCGTCGAGTAACATTGTGACTTTTCTCTTTTACTCTGATTGTCACTGTGCACTATGTTGGGTTATGCAGTCACTTTGTGAATACTTGACTTATATGCATTATTGAAAGCATAGCCTTTGATTCATCAGTTCTTTGAAGTCTTTAGCCGTATGTCCATGACCATACAAATTATATCAACTTGACATAGATGACAATACAATACATTAACTAATTTGATGCCTTGCATGATCATCAACTTAACATCTTCAAGCATTCAATCAGTTATAGTTCATCAATCTCTCCCTTTAGCATTGATGGCAACACACTACATTATCACACTATATTACTGCTAATACAATATGAAATATAACATTTTAAGTTCATCAAACTACCAATCTTATATACTATAACTGATACAAATATTCGGTCCTTGGTAAGTTCATATAACTTAGATTTGATTCTTGCAGCTTTCTTTCTGTCTTCAATCCCTTCACTGGATAGATTTAGAATATTTCTTTCTCTGATGTGATATTTTCTCCTTCTATGTCAAACTCTCTCCCTTTCACTGTTCTCCTTTCTTTTGATGTCTCTTGTCAGCAATTCTCTTCCTCTTTTTATGTACTCTCCCTTTCTTGTTACATCTCTCCCTTTGGATATATAATCTCTCATTGATGTATAGTATCTCCCATGGATATAACCTCTCTCTGAAATGATTGAGTGATAATGGATATAATCTCTCCCTTTGACAACAATACCAAACAAATATTTTTGACAATAATTCCAAACAGATCCTTTCTATCTATAATATATTCCTTGAATTTCCCAATCCATAGGCAATATAATAACTCTAGTGCTCGGAGTAGATAAATACCTTGTTGTGTATAGATTTATCTTTGAATTCCATCTCTCTTCTTGCATCAACATGAATAATATTTTGATAATATATAGGCTGATGCAGCCTTCTAGTCATTTTACTGACCAATAGACAAGGGTCTGACCCCTATTCTCTTTCTCCAGTACTCAAATGCATCCTTGGGTAGTGGCTTGGTGATGATATCGACCAATTGTTCTTTAGATTGCACATACTCAAGTATCACCTCCTTTGCTTGAAATTTTTCTCTCAAATAATGATACTTGATGGCAATATGCTTTGTTTTAGCATGCATGACTAGATTCTTGGAAATGTTTATTGCACTGGAATTATCATAATAGATAATTAGTGGTTCAATAATTTTCATATGCATACCTTCCAATAATTATTTGATCCATGCAATATTTGAGAATTTTGCAGTAGTAACATACTCTTCTTCTGTAGTAGACCAAGAGACTCATCCTTTCTTCTTGTTGATCCATGTGACAATTCTGTCACCCATAAAGAATGCTCCTCCAGTTGTGCTCTTTTGGTCATCAATATTTCCAGCCCAATCAACATCGGTAAAGACCTTAAGTTCAAATTTTCCTTCTCTTCTATACCATAATCCATATTCCTCGGTATTCTTCAAATATCTTAAGATTCTTTTCACAGCATTCATATGTGATTCCCTGGGATTAGCAGAAAATATTGCAACTATTCCTACTGCATGTGCAATATCTGGTCTAGTATGTACAACATACATGAGTTTTCCAATCATTGATCTGTACAAAGTGTGATTTACCTCTGATGACTTGTCCTCCTTTTCCAGCTTACATCCAGTTGCCATCGGTGTTCCAATTTATTTGGACTCTTCCATCTTGAATATTTTCAGCACTTCTTTGATGTATTTGGATTGTGTAATGAAAATACCTTCATCTTGTTGCATGATCTATAGACCAAGAAAGAACTTGATCTCTCCAAACATAGACATCTCAAACTCTTTGCTCATTTCATTTGTAAATTATTTGCATTGCATATCATTGCCTCAAAATATGATGTCATTAACAAATATCTCAGCAATCAAAATGTTAGCATCAGTATCTTCCTTCAAGTAAAGATTACTATTTTCACTAGTCCTTACAAATGCAATAACTATAAGATAGGAATGAATTCTTTCATACCAGGCTTGGGGTACTTGTTTCAATCTATACAAGGCTTTGTGTCGTCTACATACCATGTCCCTCTTGTCTAGATCAACAAACCCTTCTGTTGTTCAATGTATACCTCTTCTTCAAGTATTCCATTTAGGAATGCAGACTTGACATCCATTTGATATACCTTGAATCCTTTACATGCAACATAAGAAAGTAATATTCTTACTCCTTCTAGCCTAGAAACAGGTACAAAGGTCTCTCCATAGTCAATCCCTTCTTCTTGTGCATACCCCTTGCATACTAGTCTTGCTTTATTTCTTGTGACTTCTCCATTCTCATTCAGTTTATTCCTGAATATCCATTTTGTACCAATGACATTCTTGTCATTTGGTCTTGGTACACATGTCCATGTCTTGTTTTTCTATATCTACTCAATTTCCTCATTCATCATTATCAAGTGCAACATTGACAGATTTTGGCTCATAATTACAAATAAGACACCTTGTATTTAGAGACTTACTTCTGGTTCTCATACCAGCCTTCTTATCTCCAATGATCTAGTTATGTGGATGGTTCCTTCTGGCATATCTGGAAAGTACAGGTTCAGCTCTTTGTCTATCATCTTGATCATTATTTTGTCCTTTCTTATGTTTGTCATCACTTTGTGCATCATTTTGAGAAATATCCTGATCGTCAGTATTTGCATCCTGATGCTCGGGTGCAATGATCTGTTGCTCAAGAGTTCTACATTATTGGTTGGGTAGAATGTTAGGTTCTTCATTGTATATAAACTTGTTGTAGTCCCCTGGTTCTTTTGTGCTTTCCTTTTCATTCTTCTCTACAAGTCCATCTATCTTTACATTTGCAATTTCAACAATTTTGTTAGAGGCTTTATTGAGACATTTATAAGCCTTTCTCTTGGTGGAATACCCTAGAAAGATTCCTTCATCACTCTTGGAGTCAATTTTTCCATTTCTATCATCTTTTAAGATATAACATTGACTACCAAAATTTTTGAAATAACTCACATTGGGTCTGTATCCATACTATAGCTCATAAGGTGTCTTCTTGGTGTCTTTCTTCAATTGTACTTTGTTCAACGTATAAACAGCAGTACTAATAGCTTCTCTCCAAAAGATTTGGGTGATGCCTTTTTCTATCATCAGTGTCCTTGCACAATCAACTATGGATATGTTCCTTCTTTCAGCAATTCCATTTTGTTGTGGTGTTCTCAGTGCAGAGACCTATCTTTTGATTCCATGCTCATTACAAAATTTAGTGAATTCATCTGAAATAAATTCCCCTCCTCTATCTGATCTTAAGCATTTCAATTCTTTACCACTTTGTTTCTCTACCATTGCTTTGTACCATTTAAACTTCTTAAATGCTTTAGATTTATCTTTTAGAAACATGATTGTCATCATTCTAGAGTAATCATCAACAAAGAAAATAAAATATCTATCTCCATAATAAATCTTTGTCCTCATACATCCACATAAATCAGTATGGACTAATTCTAGAATGGCATCAGATGTATGGGTTTTTCTTCAGAAACTAGACTTTGTCGTCTTACCCTTTTGACAATTCTTACACATGATATTGTCAAGTTTAGTCATCGTCGATAAACCTTTGACATTTCTCCTTTTGCTTATCTTTATCATGTTGTCAAATTTCACATGACACAATATTTTGTGCCACAACCATATATCATCGTTTCTAGCCATTAAGAAAGTGGTGTCAATATCATTCAGATAGAATAAGTTACCTTTTGTCTGCTCACCGGTACCAATCAGATTTCCTGATTCATTGAAGATCTTTGCCTTCTTATTTTCAAATGCCACTCTATGACCTAAATTATTCAATTGAGAAACACTCAATAGATTATAATTCAATCCTTTCACCCAATAAGCATTTTCACATTTTATTAGGTTATTCAATGTTATAGTTCCTCTACCTTCAACTAGATAAGGTGTGTCATTACCCATTCTTACTGATCCACCATTGTAGTATTCAAAATTCTCAAAATTTTGCTTGTCACCTATCATATGGTGAGTGTAGCCACTATCTATGATCCAGACATCATTTTTACTAACTTTAGATATGAATGCAGTTTCTACATACCTTTCTTCATCATCATCTGAATCATCTTTTACTGCCACTAACACCATCTCGATGTCTTCATCAGATTCAGTGTCAGTGTCATCATCTTTGCATTTTGCTAGGTAACTGGCCTTCTTTCCTTTGTCCTTGTAGTCTCGGGTATCTCTTCTTTCTGATTGTCGGTTGCTTCTGTAATCACCTCTGTCATACTTCTTTTCAAATGACCTGTCATTACTTCTATCATCTTTTCTTCTATTAGGACATCTTGCAGCAAAGTGTCCAATCTCTTTACAATTAAAACAAACAAGTGGTAATTTACCTTTGTATTTACCTCTGCCTCTCTGCATTCTTCTAGCCATAAGTGCTTCTATTTCATCAAGATCTTCTTCTTCACTTTCACTATCACTATCTTTTCTCATAGTGTGTTTATGACTTGATTTACTTAGTCTCAAAGAAGATTTGAATGCAGACTCTATGTTTGGTAAGACACTATTATCAAAATTGTTCATCTCAAATGAAATCAGTCTTCCAATTAAACTGTCTAGAGTAACATTGCTATTTTCTACTACTCTCATTTCTTGTATGGTAGATACTCTAATAGCATAAGTAGGCAATAAGGTTCTTAGAATTTTACTTACCACAGTATCTTCTTCTAGTACACCTCCAACTCCTTGGATAGCATTGACTACCTCTTTGATTCTTGTGTTGCATTGTGTGATTTTTTCACCTTCTTTCATTTTGAGATCATCAAACTTTCCTCTAAGGCTTTTTGCCTTGGCTCTTTAAACATTATTTTCACCATCATGTACAAGCATCAATTTGTCCCACATCTACTTTATATTTTTGTAGGTTTTGACATCTTCAAATTCAGCATCGGAGAGTGAGCAAGAAAGATCTATCATCATGCATTTGTGTTCATGCTTCTCTCTCATTTGTTCAACTGTTGGTGCTCATGTGGGAAACACATATTTAGTATCTAAGTATTGAGTAACATCATTTCCAATACCTGATAAGTGGAGTCTTATTCTGCTCTGTCATGAAGCAAAATTGTCTTTGTTCAACTTGGGCACATCTCGTATGTTCATCTTGTGATCTTTAGCTTAGGTTTTGAAACCATCCTTCAAAGCACACAAGCTCTGATACCAATTGTTAGTAATAACTGAGAGGGGAGGGTGAATCAGTGGCCTCAAAAATTAATCCTTAAATCAACCCTTAAAAATTATTACCACTTTTAAGCCTCTGGTTATACTTAGTCCTACAAGATGAATGCCTTGAAATACTTATAATAATTTACTACTTGTCGTAATAATTTGTAAATATCTCTTCTATATGATTATCGATAAGTAGTCTTTCATTTACCGAAACAAAGTAAATAGCTAGAGTATACCAATCAATCCAGAATTGCATATGTGAAATGTAAAACAGTAAAGTAATAAAACATAAACACATAGCACATGGATTTTTAACATGGAAACCCTGTTAGGGGAAAAAACACTAGGATCGGTACCCCAAATTTTCACTCTTCTGAAGTGAGCTCGGTTAAGAGCCAACCCTGTTAAAGGTTATAAATACATTGTTAGGTGTGACCTTGTTAGAGGATTTAAAATATAGTTTGTCACCTAGTATCTGGAATCTAATGCTACCATCCTTGATCAAACACTCACTTAGCCTGTCAATAGGTATCGGGCATATCCAATGCTACTTTCTATGATCAAAATTTTTGATACTCCTTGGGATGTATCTCAATTACAAAAGAATTTTAAGTCCTGCTTGGTTAAGAGACTTGATGCTTCAATGGTTAAATTGAAACATTAAATAATCTGTTCACACATACAACTTGAATTGCAAATTTTCAGATCTATTGTAAGTGCATTACCTCTCTGATCAATATAATCAATTCAATACCTTTTCTCCACACTGTTCTGCTCTGTGATGTTGTCTCACTATTCGTCGGTGTCTGTAGAATCTAGCTCTTTCCTTAGCTTGTTGATCAGGTCTGAATGAAGACTTTCTTCTCCTTCAAAATCTCTTTAGTATCTTCCCTCTTTTCTCTTCAACCCACACAATTCATAATGAATTGGGTTTGTCTCCTTATAGACACATTTCACTGTTTCTTGGCTTTCTTGATTCTTGGTGTGATCCACAATTCTCGCCAATTATATTTAAAGTAAAACTCTAGTTTTATCTCAAAGAGATCTTCTTGCCAACTAGACAAAGTAGCTTTAAATCCATTACTTATCCTCGGCTTTATCTGGTCAATTAAAACAATGATAAGTATCAGTTAAGTCTATTTATAGCTCTTGAAAGCTAAGCATTTTGTCATTTCTTAACTCTCTATTCTGTTGGTCAACACTTCAGTTAGTCATTGGTGATAACTGACTATTCTGTCAGTATGACTTCAGTTGTCATCGGGATCTCTGTCCTTGTCAATTCCGTCAGGTAACACTTTAATTTTGTCTGTCGGGTTACATTGTGCTTTGCTCGTCAGGCAACACTGTGACTTTACTCATCGGTAATGCTGTGCATTTGCTCGTTGGGTAACATTGTGACTTTTCTCTTTTACTCTGACTGTCGGTGTGCACTTCATCGGGTTATGCAGTCACTTTGTGAATACTTGACTTATATGCATTACTGAAAGCATAGCCTTTGATTCATCAGTTCTTTGAAGTCTTTGGCAGTATGTCCATGACCATACAGATTATATCAAGTTGACATCAATGACAATACAATACATTAACTAATTTAATGCCTTGCATGATCATCAACTTAACATCTTCAAACATTCAATCAGTTATAGTTCATCATTTTATAGAAAACACTTATATTTATAGATCTTACAATGCAATATATGTCAAGTTTTGAAAACCCACACCTAAGAATGAAGATGCCACATGGAAAATGTCAAATCCATTACACATGCTAACAATCACTTTCCAATTGGCAACTAACACAAAATATAGTTATGCTAATTAACACTGTACCTACATAACAAAGTGTACCTCCAAAGGCATCCCACATTTCATATAGACTTAACATGGTATAGAAACTTCATTTTTCATAACTCTCACTTAATTAGTAACTTCCAAACTTGACTCTTCAAAGTGGGCACCAACCTTCTAAATAATCTAAGACCTTGTCATAACTAACTCAACAATGCTACACATATGTCACCTAACCACACCTTTGATATGTTTTTACAAAGTCTTCTCTCTAAATGAGTGCCCAAGTGACAAGTGATGATGCATTGATCTCTCCTTGCTTGGCATGTAGGAATATCCTCCCAAACATGTCCTACAAAGTGATATGACAACCTATAAATTTTGTGCTTAGGATATAATGAAATATTTACATTAAATATCCAAATATTAATCATAGGACTCTCAAAGGTTGAGATACATTAATCACAATGAAAACCAACCATGTAGTTGATAAATCACAAAATCTCTTCTGAGTTGACAGTGACTCTAGCGATCAAAAGTAGTAGAGACATTTTAAAAGGGGAAAGCAACTATTATATTAACCTCTCATCTAAAATAGAACTAAAATGGACTGAAGTGAAGTAGAATAAATCCCCTATATAAAAACTAAAGCATCTAATGACATTAAGATAATCAAAGAAAGTAGAAATACTAAAAAATGTGTGATATTGTAGCACACCCATTTAGGGGTTGATGCAAGTTTTGTTATATTTTGTTCTATATATACATGAGTGGACCCCATGTAAATAATTTGCCAAAATTATATAGTGATAATAGCCTTATAAACCTTAATACTAACCAGTACTCATATTTAATATGTTAACTATATTGAGTTTTTAATATTAAATAGTACATTAAGAATGCAAAAACTATGTTATTGTATATATAAATATACTTTGTATTAAATATAATGGTAATATTAATTTAACACATTTAAAAAATAATAATATATAATTTACAAGAAAAAATTAAATTGGAAAACATACAAATAAATGTATACAGAAATAACAATATTACATAAGCCAAGACCACAAAAAAATGACAATAGAACAACCAATAGTAGTAAAAAAGAACAAAATTCTACATAAAATAACCTTGAAAATAAAAAAATATCTACATGTGGAAAACTAAAAAATTTCAAAGATTTCTTGAAGTACACTTGGTTGGTAAAAGTTTTTTTCATTTGAAGACACTCCTTTTGAGAGGATGCATAATAATAATTTCCATTGATTATGATTGATGGAGTTTCCAACAAACATAAAGAAAATAATCTCAATGCTACTTGTACTGATCATAAAAAATGAAACTAAATGTAAAATTCTAATAAATAAATTTTTTAAAATACTAGTAACTCTTGGTAAGTTGCAATTTATAGGCTTCTATCTCTATTTTGTTGAGCTCAAATCATTTTTCTCATTGATTCATACAGGATCACTCTTCATGGGGATAAAGTGGATCATATGAATCATCAATGACTAATGTTCGACATAGAAATTTTGTTTGGTGAATGTATGAATCATCATGAACCTATTTTACTTAATATATGAGTATATAGTAGGAAAGGGGAAGCAATGCAAAGGAGTAGATTACTCATCCTTTTCAAATCTACACATTTGAAAGGAAGATCTCCCAATAGGATAAGGTAGGTCCCAAGCACTAAATGGGTCAATGATCCTTTGCTAAATATGTAAATTGTGAAATGGAGAGAGATAAGGAGGTAAGAAACACATGTTAGAGAAGATTTATATGCACCTAAACTTAAAATAAGAGGTATGTTTATTGAGATTTGAAGTTTTGATAGAAAGAATCCTATAAATACTTGTAACTATTGATCTGAGATCCTGAAGTTGGCACCTACGAGTCAGTCAAATTTCAACTAGTTCTGGGAGGTACAGAATATTTGAAACATTTTGTACCCAGGAACAAAACATTTGAAACATTATGTTCCTTGGGTTTCTACCTCAAACTTGTAGGATTACTCTGACAGCTCCTGATTTCCTCCCAAAAGCTTCAATAGCTCCGTAACTTGTTCCTGCACACAAAAAATGGGGAAGAAGGTTGGATAAAGGGGTTTGCCTTATTAAAATCCCTATTTAGGAATCAACCTTGAAATGAAATGAAATAAATGTAATTGTGCTATCATGTAGTAGAGACTAGATCTAAAAAATTAATTATATCATACCTTTGGCAACACAAATGCTTCTTTGAATGTGATCAAATAAGTTGATGCAATAGCTTTGACTTAACACAAAAACCAAAAGGAAATCATGAAAGACAAAACCTTATGAAATGGATGTCATAATTCATGAAAATGTTTGATTGAGAGAGGAAGAATAAGACTTAAAGAGGTAGATGTATCTCCTTCCTTGATATAACACTCCTTTTTTTAGGCCTTCAATTATGGAAAGAAGCTAGATACATGGAGAAGAACACCTTGAATTCTTGAGAAGAAGGCTTGATTGCTTGAACTTGATAATGAATGTTTGATCTTGGTTCTTCAATTTTCAGTTGTATTTTTTAATTGATACTTGAAATATTGATCATGGTTACCAAAATGAGAAGACATATGGTTTTTATATACCTCTCACAAAATCTCAGAGCTTTAAACTCAAGCAGGTTCACCACAAGACCTAATTTCCCACCAAAACCCTGACATGAAGCTCTGGTTCAATTTGGGCCACTTTTGGAAGGACCGTAACATTTGAAACATTATTTTTATGGGTACATAAAATTTGAAATGTTATGTTCCTGGGTACATAATGTTTCAAACATTATGTTCCTGGGTACATAACATTTCAAACATTATGTACCTAGAAAAAGGGCCAAAAATTGGACTGAGTATCGAGATGACAGGGTAGATGCAAGATTATCAAGTACAACCTGTTTCAAGGTTGAGATAGAATTCAAAGGCCACAAATGGTAATATAAGGCCTAGGTGATGAAATTAATTTATTAAATTTGAAAAAAAATAGAGCAGCACACTTAGTAATTGTTGGTGTAATTAATTAATTATAATTACATTTACTTAAGCTTACTTAATATAATACCTACATAGTAGTATTTGATTCAGACACCTAGGGGTTTGCACCTATATTTGCACATGGTTTAGAAGAAATTCCACTTTGGGTGGTGATAGAGTTTATCACATTCCACCTTATGTGGGAGATCCACATTTAGTGCATATATCACATTATCATCCTCCACATGTTGCACATACTTCATTGCATAATGGAGGATGATCCACCTTTGGTGGACATGTGATTCCACCTTGAATGGGTGATAACTTATCTTCTTCTTATCATAGTCTCTTATTGCCTTTCCTATTTAAGAAAACTTATTTTGTACATTTTAATCATAATCATTATCATTAATATCATTTTTGCATCTTGTTGCAATCATCTTTATATTCTCTTGTGGAAGTTATATTGGTATTTCATTTGCTCAAGGGGGTGTTGTAGAGTCACCTAAAACTCTAACAAAATTAAGGGCTTACCTCAATTTTAAACGAGATTGAAATGGAAGAGGACCCATATTTAGGTACCCATGAGGTCCTGTTATAGAAAATACACTAAATTGGGTGCTAAATAAATCCAAAATTGTACACTAATTGAGTGCTTACAATTTAGGATGGTATATTTAGCCCTCACTTTAGTGGGATTATGAGACAACCTCATTCTCATGGTAAAGGAGATGAGAGAAAAGGGAGAAACAGGAAGAAATGAGAGAGATGATCATGGGCGAAATGCAAAGAGATTTAAGACATAACTAAGTTGAATGATTTCATCCCCCAACTGAAGGATCTCAACTTAGACATCCATGCACAAGGGAACAAAAATAAAAAGAAAACAGCAAAATACAAAGACACAAATAAAAGAGGTTAGTACTAAAAATAAAGCTCCAAATCAACTAGTTGAAGAGACCTTGATCGAGAAATGTCTCAACCACCAGCATCATTCTGGAAAGATATTATAAGAGCATAAATGGACACATGGAAAATGGAAAGAGAATTTTCCAAGGAAAACAGTCCATGATCTGACCCATTATAAAATCTATGAGATCATGGAAGAGAAGAGAGAAACCATGAATCCAATATGCTAGTAAGTTGTGTTATGTTAGATGATTCATGGAAGAAGAAGAGAAGGAGAAGAGCAGAAAGGCTAGAAGGCTATTTTATACTAGTTCCACTCATCCAAAATAAAAAGGGAATGAGAATTGATGGTCTAGAAAGTTGTGTTATGCTAGTCAATTTTACCTTGCAAAGTTTGTGCCAGTTTGAAAGGTTTTTGTGCTTAGGGGTGGATTGAAAATTTTTATGCTCAAGGGAGGATAAAAAAAAATTGCACACAAGGGTGGATTAAAATGTTTTTCACATAGGGTTAGATTATAAGGTTTTGAAGATAGGGAAAACTTATGAGATCAATCTTACAGAAAGCATTATCTTCATGTAGATCCATAAAAATGATCAATCCTAAGAAAAGCATTGTCTCCCTAGGGATCAATAAATGGTCAATCTAAGGATGAAAAAAAGTTTCATAATGTACAAGGATTTGCGTGTATTCTCCCCTCCTTATGATAGAAACATAGGACTATGGTGGTATCATAAGGAAAAGAGAAAAAGAATACCCACTTCTAAAAAAAAGGAGATATCCTTAAAACAACAGTGTATGCTTATACCCTTAGCAAAGAGTGAATACTCTTGTTAGCCAAGAGAATAGATAATCATGAAATGACATCCTCAAGTGGGAAGAGACCCGTGAAAGGAAGAGATCTTGGTTACAAGATGTATACCTTCAAGAGGTTCTCTTCAACAAAGAAAACATCTTCAAGACAAAGAGGGGAAGAGAACATGAATGCACCCTTTTAACCCCCTATTGCTTGGTGAAAAAGGGATTCTTGATGAAGGAAAACACATTTTAAGGCCCAAATTATGGTAAATTGTGTAGGATGAACATACTTTTACTAACAAGGAATATTTTGTGATAAACGATGCACACCTCTTGGATAAGAGATAATCCCAAATTAAAACAAAACAATTCCTTATAATAGAAGAATGTCACGTGATAAACAAATACCACTATACTAAGGAAAGTGGATCCTTAGAAAGAATACTAATGAGACCCTACCACCCAATGGTAAAGGAAAGAGAGAAGATAACACATTATAAACCCTAAGTGATAGATCTTTTATAACATGCATGCACTTTCAAGCAAAAATAACCTGTCAACCAAGGTGTAAATATCCTTAAAAAGAGAATATCCGAACGTAAGACAAACAAATTCACACAAGAGAGGACATCATACTATAAAATATACAAGTCAACAAAGGAATAAATAATTCATTGTAAAGGAACAACATACATTCCCTAAATGGAATATATTTTATGATAGACATGCCCTTTGAGGCATGAAAAAAATTGTTGAGAAAATATAAAAATGCCTTGTCTAAAACAAATAATCTCATGCTATAAAGGATGTACCACCATAAAGCGATACAAATCCATAAAGAGAAAATGAAGAGAGATGGAAGGACATCGCATCATGTAAACTTTGTGGGAAAAATAATTATACAACATATACACTTCCAAGCAAGGAAGATATTGTAAAGGACATCAATCCCATTAGAGAGGAAGATCATTAACAAACAAGTCCATCTATGGAAGGAAACCATAATAGAAGAGAGTTAACTAGAAAAGAGAACAAATCCTTGAAAAAGAGAAGTTAACAAGATAGAGAGAGACCATGCCCCCCAAGCAGAAGGACAAGTGAAAATACCTATTATGTTGCTAAAAATGAACACCATGCAAAACAATAAGCTCCCAAATGATGTAGGCTATGAATATTAAATTATGGAGAAGAACATAATAGGAGATATAAATGCTAAGGTATATTTTTTATATCAAGAAAAAGAATAAGATCAGTTGTTAAACAAATTAAAGATCTATCTTCTAAATCTTGAACAAATTGTCTAAATTCAATACAATCAGAAAGAGAGTGTTTTTTTTCTATGATGAAAAAGACATAGAAATTTACCATTAATATTTTTTTGATTCTTTGGAAAATGTAAAAAATAAAAATGGATCTTAGGTTCATATTTAATTCTCCAAAATATCTGTTTAGCTTAAGCCAACCGGAAGGAGGTATGATAATGGATGATTTTGGTAAAATAATATCTAGAAGAGGTTTGTGTTGTGATGAAGAAGTGTTAGAAGGAGGAAAGATGGTGGCTTGGGTATAAATCCTCGATTAAATATAGTAACTTATGTAGGTGGATCTATAGGAACTTTAATATCTTGTTCATTAATACCAAGACCTTGTCCACTATAACCTTTTTGAGGAGTAATGTCATAACCCAAATTATGATTAGATTTTAATATAGAGGGTGAAGGAGATTAATCTTGAGGTTTATGGATATGTGTGGTATAAAGAGGAATAGGAGGATAAATATCCTCTTTAAGGAGATTAAGATTCCTATCACTATTCCTATCTACTTTAGGTGGAGAAGAAGAGGAAGTTTTATCAAGATATTCATGTCTACTTAATGTTATTCTTGGAGAAACATTATCAAGAAAATTCTTAACATCAGGATTATCAATAATTCTTTGATAAAATGAAGATTATTGAGGGTCATCTAAAGAATTACATAAACTAACTTCCCTAAGACTATCCATTCAGGTGGTTTGAGGAAAAGTGAATCTAGGTTTCACTAGGATGGGATCATTAGGAGCTAGATCTCTATCATCATGATCAATAGGCACCATAAGAGTAGGATGAGGAAGGTTTATAGTAATTTTATCTTTAGGTTCATCAAAAAAGACCCTTATGTAATTAATATATTCCATACATTTTGTTAAAAATTGAATAAGAAAAACACATGAAATATTGATAAAGGACTTGAAACACACCTTATAAGGAAGAAATATATTTGAAAGCCTCATAATATCATATGCAAGAACACCATAAAATAATATAAACAACATGAAATGAAAGAAAGTAGGATTCACTCCATGTAATTGGTAAAGAGAAGTAAGAAAAAAGGTAACAACATAGGTTATTACACACCAATCTAGTTTAGTAAACTCAATGAATGTTAAAATATTTAATAAGCACATGAAGGATATCTAACAACAAAATCAGAATGGAATGTTGTTAGTTAGATTCACCAAAATGTACAATAGGAAAAGGAAGCAATGCAAAGTGGTAGATTACTCCTTTTCAAATTTACACATTCGGAAGGAAGATGCCCCAATAAGCTAAGGTAGGTCCCAAGCACTAAATGGGTCAATGATCCATAACTAAATATGTAAATTGTAAAATGGGGAGAGATAATGAGGTAAGAAACACAGGTTAGGGAAAATTTATATGCACCTAAAATTTAAATAGGAGGTATGTTGATTCAAATCTGAATTTCTGATAGACAAAATCCCCAAAATACTTGTAACTGTTGATCTGAGATCTTGAAACTAACACCTAACTACCATTAAATTTTAGCTAGTTCTAGGAGCTACAATTTTTTTTAGATGTTCTGTTGTTATCCCTCCTAGTTTTGGTTGTTATTGATGTCATGACTCTAGATGTATTGGTATCAGTGTGATCCTATCAACATCGGTCACATTATTACTTCTATTGGTATCAGTATGCTAATGGTCACTGATAGTGCACACCATCGGTTATCACCATTGGATTTGTTTTGTGGAATCGTCGGCAAGTTTTTTGGATCGGTCAGCACACGAAATGATTAACACTAATTCTTTTTGGGCCACCCAATAGGGTTTCAATGTAAAATAATTATCTACATATTTTGTGCATAGAGCACATCAAGGATTATTGTATTGATGAATGATGTGTGTGTGTGTGTGTAAAAGTGATGTACACATTATAGAGATAGTCTCTATAATATGATGACGATGATAATATATAATTGTGAACTATTGTAAGCTATATATATTTATGATATTATATCGGTAAAATAAGGAGGACTATATCTCATAGAGAATTGTAATCTATGTATATGTTGATGCATGCTCTTCAGTTCAATTTTTGTATATCTAGCCATCAGTGTTATTTATGTATTTTGGCAATGAGTCGCCTGTTGTATTATATAACCGGTTACATAATACTTGAGAGCTATCCCTCTCACGTGGTTTTTCTCATCTTGGGTTCCCATGAAAAAAATATTTGGTGTTATGTGTTGAAGTGTTTTTTTAATTCTATTTCCTTTCCTGCAAAGTTGAAATATGTTAAATGATAAAATTGTTAAGTGTTTCAATATTTTCAAGGATATATTGATTCACCCCTCCCATCTCAATATATTGGGTGTTCAACAATTGGTATTAGAGCCTGGTCCTTAGGAAGATTCTAACCGCTCGAAGGAGATCTAAGAGATTGAACCCTTGACACAACATCTTCTATGGATGAAAGTGAGTTACTAATGATATATGAAGATCTGGAATCAGTTGAAGATGAAAAAAGGCCTTATCTAAAAATATTCAATTATAAAATGACCGTATTTGAAAATTGAAAGAGCAGATCCAAAATTTCAAATCTAGACATAAAGAAGTCACTAATGAGCTCAAAATTGCAAATAAGACAATCATCAATCCGAGATCTAAACTTGAAGAAAGTGATCAAGACAATAAGCTTCTAAATAATATAATTAAGAGAAAATTAGATGAAAACCAAAAGCTTGAACAAGAAATTCTCTTTCTCAATTCAAATCAGGTTGAAATCAATGCAAGTGAAGAAAATATGAAAATTGGCTCAGAGAAATTAGATGAGATTTTGAGTGTCCAATAGTCACCAAAAGACAAAAAGGGACTTGGATGTGAAACCGGTGAATGTTCTAACAACAAAATTCAACAGGATGATAAGGAGGAACCAGTAATTCAAAATGAAACTACTTCTAAAGAATTGGATAAAGGTAAGGCTCTGGAAAATCCTCAGGTAATTATGATTTTTCACTCTTTCAATGGTCAATGTTTCAAATGTAATACATCTGGTCATAAAGCTTTAAACTGTAGAAGTAGATCTATCCCTAATAATATATCTTGTACCGATAGATGCTTTAATTGCAATATCTTTGGTCACAAAGCTAGTCAATGTAGGAAACCTAGTAATGATAACAAGTTTACTAGATACTACTATACATGTTTTCCTTATTGTCATAAATCTAACAAATGCAGGTCAAGACAGAAGAAACAGAGTAATAGATGTTGCAATTTCAACAATTTTGGACACATTGCAAGATATTGTAGATTTTTGGATGTTAAGAGGACTGAATCAACAAAGATTATTGATATAGAAGAAGTTAGAGAAGAAATGAGGAAGATTTGGATCAAACAATATGTCGGTAACTCTAGCACTAACAAACAAGTTTCCACTTAAAATTGAACAACCTCATGACTATTGATGAGGGGGACTATAAAATCATCTTTATTTATCTCCCATAGATCTCATAAAGTCAAAATCATAACATATCAACTCATTTTGGGAGGTATTGGTTAATGAAATTAGTGGCAAATATTCCTCTCGATAAAGAAAAGAAAAAAATTAAGTGGGCATATGACACATTTAATGCATTTATTGTTGCATTATCTCAAGGTTACACGATAAATATGATAGATTAAAACTCATCTCTTACATTGTGAAAAAAGAGAGTTAAAGAACTATGGTGTGAGCTAAAGCTAAGCTAATAATCTAAGAATTTTCTTTTTGTGCTTGAATTAGTCTCTGCGTTTACAATTGCTTTGGATGGAAACCTTACTACTGTGCTTTTCGATGAAACCCAAGATCCTCATCCCGTTTTAAATTTGTGCCCTAGAATTTTGACTGAGAATGATATGTTAGGATGTCTTTCCAGGATACCCCATGGTATTGTTCCTGCAAAGGATGTTCAAGTTCATCTAAAGTACAAGCTAGAAGAATTCATTATGGATGAAATTACCAGTCTGTAGGCAAAAAAGTTGTGTGTTGATAATGGTGATGTGAAACCTGAATTTAGGGTTTTAGTTGAGAAGAAGCTGCATGTTTTCAACCCTTACCCTAATTTCTGTGTAGATGTTGCTTGGGTAAGAATGACCATCAGTAGGTTCCATGATTTTTTCTGTTGGCTTGAAAATGGTTGCTACTTAATTACAAAGGATGTAATGAAGAGAGTCATTGATCTCTATGACATCGAAGAAGTGCCAAAAATTAAGAGTTTCAAAACTGATGAATCAATAAATCTAACTGGAGATACGCATGATGGAAGGTCTCTTAAAATTAGCACTATCAATGAGCTTGCAGTCATATGCACAACACAAGTCATTGACTACAAAGTATTCTACACTAACTAAGAAAAATCTATGTCAGCCACTATGATTTGCATAGCTTACTATATGGTGAAAGGTACAAACTATGATCTGTGTACCCTTATTAAAGATCAATTTCTTGAAAATCTAAAGGCAATTAAGACTAGCAGAAAAATGTGAGTTCCTTTTAGGTTCCCTAGCTATTTTCTTGATCTTATATTTCTCAAAGTATATTCCTGGAGAAGGAAGGGTAGTGTGGTCAAACGATACATTAGTTGCACACCAAATTTACAAAAGATTAATGAAAAAGGAAATAAATGTTGATATGGATGACATATTCACAAAGTTCTTTTCTATTATGCAACAAAGAATGCATTAGAGGGATATAATTCTACCCTCTATGATATAAAAGTATAAAGATGAAATCACTTTCATTGTTACCACCAACAATTTCCTTATGTAGGAAGTACAACCTAGGTAGAAATGGTTACCCTTGCTCAGGTATGAGATAATAGAACAACAAGTAGAGAATCATGCCAAAGTTTTATTGGAGAGTCCCTCGGATCTCACAAAAGAAAGATTTGATACTGCCAAAGAGAAAAACTTGGAAATTCATAGAAAAAATTCCAAGAAGGAGGTAAAGAAGAAAGTAGAAAATATTTTGAGAAAATTTAGAGAATAAAATGATATTACGAAGAAGCAACGAGATCAAATGTTGAGAAGGAATACTAGAAGTTATTTTAGTAACCCTTCTATTGTAACCATTGCATCTTTATTAGGTGACTAAGATGAAGGAGATGGCTCATCTAAGAAAGAAGGTTTACTAGACCAGTGACTGCTACTACCAAGAAAGAGAAAAAAAAAGTTACTAAAGATGTATCTTACATTGTTGATTCAGGTAATGAGTCATCAAATAAATCCTCTGACAGTGATACTAAATAGTTCATAATCAAGGTGAACAAAAAAGGGAAGTAGTTAGAGGAGATTTATGACTCTGATTTTGGTACAAATCCATTATATATTAGCATTATATTTCTTTTCCTGACTTCCAGTGAAATAAACAGTGTCGGTAAGATCTTTGAACCAAATCTGATGATGGAAAACAAGTTATAATTGACGCTCTTCTAAATACAATGTTGAATACAATAAAGATTTGGAATAATACATGAAAGATGTTCCTATTTCTCTTTGGAAAAAATTGAATAAGATTAGATCTGAAGTGAAGAGTATAGATAAGGACTTGCTTGATATTGTTGTTAAAGAAGTTTCTAAGTCTGTAATTGGAGAACAACATGTTGACTTGTTCATAGTTGTTACTAAAGGACATATACTTAAATCAAAAAAGAGAGTAATATTTATCATGCTTGATAAGTTATATATTATTGAAGTAAAGTATGATATGATATTTGATCTTATATCTCTTTCCCAGAAATTGAATATGTCAGCAATAGAGACATCTACGAGATTGTCTACTTCTCAAATTTCTCCCAGCAAGCCTGAAAGTATTATCGAGTTTACCGATAGTGATGTGTATACTCTTGATTAGAATCCTCCTGATCTTGAGATTCCTTGTGTCACTCTAATAGGATCTTCTTTGCCAATTGATGAAGTGCTCACTCCAGAAGAAAACATGGAGAAAGAGGAAACAATTGCCACTATAGAAGAGACCAAAAGTGAAGACAATGTCAAGAATCTAGAAGCACCAAAACCATCAGAGACGGTTGTACCAGAAAATAATGTGGTTATCACAGATGTTGAGGATAACAAAAAAGAAGATGTACAACCTGAAGAAGAAGGAGAACCAAAAAATTAGGATAGTTATGAGGTAATGGAAGAAAGAAAGAAAGAAACAAAGGATGAAATTGAGATAACTAATAGCGAAGATAAGAAGACTATAACTGATGAAGGAGAAAAGAATTCAAAGGAAGTATCTGTGTTAGTATCACTGACACTCCTGAGCTATAAATTGAGTTAATTAGTCATAGATATGATATCAGAACTAGTTCCCAAAGTTTCCTAAGGAACTTCATCCCTTCTTCACTTACTATTCAATCGGTTACATCTTCAATTTTCATTGGTTTCAACAAGATTACTACAAAACACAAATTGGACAAACTATCATCGCTTCTGCACAAGAAGAGCTACTGAGAGAATCTAAGAAAAAAGGAGAGATTATTGAGGAAACTATATCAACTCTACATTCTCTTGTTCCATCGGGCTCATTTGAATCCACTTGGTCCATCAAAGATAAATATAAATTGCTTGTTAATACTGTTAAGGACTTGATTGCTTTGGTTGATTATCAAATCCTATTAAGAGAGGAAGAACCTAAGTGTTCTTTATATAACAATTTCAAATCATTTTTTGAGTTAAAGAAACTAATTCGTCAAGTCCAAGAACTTCTTGAAGATGGTAATGAATTTTATCTTTACACATTACAATGGCTAGTAGCTACTGAAATGATAAAGCAAATGATGGATGACATAGAACTTTAGATCAAGACGACTTTCAACTCATACAAGATCATCGATGATCTAGATGGTTCCATTCGTTCCTAGATAGATCTCTTGCAAAAGAAATTCTTCAACCTACAACATCAACATGACTCCATCACTATTCCACTTACCAATTTATAGGATTTAAGTATTCTATGCATATCGCTTATGAGCATTTCCTTGTTGAGTGCTCGAATGTATTCTAAAGGCATATTGGAAACTCTTTCCGAGGGTGAAGATATGCTTACTTCAATGCAAGTTCATATCTTTCAGTTAAACAAGCGATTAAAAAATGGAATGCAAACAAAGGTACATGGATAGAGGCACTTCAAAGTTGGAAAAAGATAGTTGAATCTATTCAACATGATGCCTCCAGTCTGTAATTATGTTTTCTGTATTTTTAGTTTATTAGTTGTACTAGTACCCCTTTCTCATTAATAGCAAAAGGGGGAGATAAAAAGATAGGAAGTTGGTTACAAAAAAAAAATTTTGAAAAAGATTTTGAAAAAAATATAAGTTTAGATCAGTACATCAGGATGTCCCTCCCAGGGGGAGTTTTTGAGGATAGTCATGTTGGTTAGCATTTTTTGGTTTGTAGTTTAGCTTTTTGGTAGTCCAGAATTTTTTTTGGTTTTCCATCAATAACAAAGGGGGAGATTGTTAGCCTTCCCGGTTTTAGTTGTCATTGATGTCACACTTTGGATGCATTATTGTCAGTGTGATCCTATCGGTATCGATGATAATATTACTTCTATCGATATTGGTAAGCTAACAGTCATCGACAATGCACGCCATCGGTTATCACCAATGACTTTGTTTTGCAAAATTATCAACATGGTTTCTAGATCAGTCAACACATGACATGATTTACACTAATTCTATTTGGGGAAGTCGACATGTTTTAGTGTAAAAGGATTATCTACACGCTTTGTGGAAAACCAACAACAAGGATGATTGTACTAATGAATGATATATATATATGTAAAAAGTAATGTACATACTGTAGAGATAATCTCTGTAATATGATGATGATGATGATGATATGTAACTGTGAACTATTTTAAGCTATATGTATATATGATATTGTATCGGTAAAAGAAGAATGATTGTATCTCACAACAAACTATAATCTATGCATACATTGGTGCATGCTCTTCAGTTCAATTTTTGTATATCTAGCCATCGATGCTATTTTTGTATTTTAGCAGTGAGACACCTCGACAGTGAGCCGCCCTAGTAGTGAGCTACCTACTGTATTATATAATCAGTTACATAATAATTGAGAGCCAGCCCTCTCATGTGGTTTTTCCCATCTTGGGTTTCCACAAAAAAATATATCTTAAGTTATGTGTTGCAGTGTTTTTTTTCTTCTATTTCCATTCCTGCAAAGTTAAAATATGTTAAATGATAAATTTTTTAAGTGTTTCAAGTTTTTCAAGGATATGCTGATTCACCCCTCGCCTCTCATTATATTGGGTTTTCAACATCTGTACCTAGGAATAGAATGTTTGAAACATTCTATACCAAAGAATAGAACATTTGAAATGTTATGTTCCTTGGGTTTCTACCTAAAATTGGTAGGGATGCTTTGATAGTTCCCAATCTTCCTGTAAAATTTTTGGTTGTTGGATGATATCAGAATTGGGTACTAGTGATGTTGTTGGCATTCATGTTTTGTCGCTAATGTTTGTTGATGAGACTTTGTGACCGGTCTGATCAACAAATGATAAGTTGTCACCAGGTACCGGGGTACCGACCAACTTCACCTATAAAGGTTGTCCGGGGAATAAATTCTTAGAGTCTTCAAGCATCTGAGTGTTGGTTCTCGATGGTGCAGGGAGCTAAGTTGGGCAAGTGACTATTTCGTTCAGGGGGATAGCTAGTTTTTGACTCACCTTCTTCAGGGATTTCGTCGATGAGGATGAGGTTTCCTGCAAGCACGTTAAGTTTACAAAATAAACAACAAAAGATAGCCAGAGTAAGAGTTTGTTACTTCTACTTATAGTCATGCAACATATTTCCAACATCAACAATGCTCCAACGAACTACACTAAATACTAAATGCATACAGAACCAATGATTCATACATATTCAATAGCAAGGGGAAATGAGATCATTAATCTAAACCAAACATCAGAGCAGGGGACATTAGAAATATACAACACAAAAAGGTATTGCTAACTCGGAGATCAGAATATCAACAACGTCATTGCCAGAAACTATTCTTCCTTCTTCATTAACAAAGTGTTCCAGCATCACTGGTGTGTACATCAATGGCTCCTTGGGAGCATCTAACTACTAAGCACTACTGAGCATTGAGATCCTGCAACTACTTGAAATGAAATGCTAATAGTATTAGACTACAAAATCATCAATTTTGTTGACCCTTGAAATGAGGCCAGACTTCTTATTTATACACACAATTTTCCCTAAAACTAACCTAATCTAACTATACACTCAATCATTTAAATACAATATCTGGTGGCCAATACTACCTACGCCACATACAATCACCTCAAAAAGAGCAGAGGTCTGACATGGGAGATGAAGAAGACAAGAAGAGAAGATGGAAGAATCAGCCTAGAAAAGAGAGCCGAAGTGGAGATAGAAGAAATCTGACCTTCCTGGAGTTCGAGGCTACATGCCTCATCAATGAAAAATGCGGCTCAGTATCTTCGATGCACCAAGTAGTTAATGTTGGAGAGGCGCCTTGGGAAAATCACCTATCAGATCCATCCCTTCGTTTGATATGCCTTATCAGGATCACCTACCCACTGACTACTTTATTAACTACTGGACAATGACCGGTTGGCTCTGGGGAACCTGGGCACGGGTCACTGAAAGAATACAAAACTTTTGGATTCAAAATTCCAGAGTCTAGGAGCTTATGCTCAAAGAATAATGAATGTTCAAAAATGCACCTTGCTGGTGAAAATCTCCAGAGTTAGGAGAACTCTATTGTCCCTTTTTGTTCTTAAAGGCCTCCAAAATTTGGTTAATGCCATCCTCATCTACGTCCTTGACATTATCCCATTGGTCATTGATGATTCCAAACCTTTCTTCAATATCTCTGGCCCCATCCCAGAATTCTTCGGCTATCTTTACAGAGTCATGAGTCTAGAGCATCATCTTGGATATTCTTGACATCTTTCCTCTGTCAAAGTCCCTGACAGACTGATATTGGGACTCCATCAGCTCATCAAATTTACTGCGGATATAATCCTCTAGGGCACAAATCCTGGTGGTGAAGGGATCAACTTGTGAAACCCTTCCAATGAATGCTTTATACAGGTCCAAAGGATACCGAACCGTCGTGATCTTATATTTTAGGGTATTAACTAGTTGTTTGCTTACCTCAATTTTGAGGCCAAGTCTGGAGTGTTGGGCCTAGAGGAATCCTAAGGGTTCTTCTCCCAAAATTTCAGCCTCTATGATGGCTTCCTCCCCAAAGTTTATTACTTCTTCCAATCCATTCTTCCACTCCTCATACTTTTCTATGTCCTTTTCCCATAGGACAACTGTTAGAAATGGAAAGAAATAAGTAAAAAAAGCAATACCAGGAAAGAATCTAAGCAAGTGAATGCATGAAAAAGTATTACCATAAACAGAGAGAGAGAGAGCTCCAAGATTCAACACCATGAGACAAGATATTTGAAGGGGAAAGCAAAGAAAACCCCTTGTGACATTATGAATGAGGCATGAAAAGCCTAAGAAGAGGAGAGAGAGAGAGAGAGAGAGCGAATTTCTCATACAATAATTGAGAAGAGGAAGAAACCTCATTATTATCCGGAGAGAAGAAGAGACATCTCTTTAATAGAGATGTGAGAAAGGAGTTGCATGGTAACTCCCATATCTATGTATGCCACATTTCATAAAGTGTGTGCCA
>MU227221.1:595346-614690 GCA_018584345.1 Thuja plicata
GAGAATAAAATACAGAGATAAATAAGAAGAAATTTAGAGTGATAGATATAAACAGAACTACATATTAAAAAAAACTGAGATCTATAACCCTGCAAGAGAGATGAAAAGATTTAGAAATGTTAAAAAACGCATAGAGAGAAATATGTAAAAACTTGCACAAAAAGAAACCGAGAGTTAATCGGGTTTGGCGGTAAACCAGCCAAACCCAAAAAAAATTCATTTTTTTACCAACTTAAGAAGATTAAAAGAATTTAGTGAAAAGTCTCCTTCGACTCCTTCGAATCGTACCTTCATGCAAACACTCAAGAACAAAGATTAAACCTGGCTCTGATACCATGTTAGAAATGGAAAGAAATAAGTAAAAAAAGCAATACCAGGAAAGAATCTAAGCAAGTGAATGCATGAAAAAGTATTACCATAAATAGAGAGAGAGAGAGAGCTCCAAGATTCAACACCATGAGACAAGATATTTGAATGGGAAAGCAAAGAAAACCCCTTGTGACATTATGAATGAGGCATGAAAAGCCTAAGAAGAGGAGAGAGAGAGAGCGAATTGCTCATACAATAATCGAGAAGAGGAAGAAACCTCATTATTATCCGGAGAGAAGAAGAGACATCTCTTTAATAGAGATGTGAGAAAGGAGTTGCATGGTAACTCCCATATCTATGTATGCCACATTTCATAAAGTGTGTGCCACTTGTGTTATTTCCTCTTAAGGAGGAATCTAAGGGATACCTTGGTTTATCCCAATTAAATAATACAACCAAGGGATAATAAAAGATACATAAAATGAATTATCCTCACAAGAGGACAACATAGGTGTAGGGATTTCATAGGAATCTCCTACTTACATAATGCAAGTAAAGATTAATTTCTAACAACAACGGTGTTGCTTACCTGGCCCACAAGATTACTGACCAGATAAAGGTCCGGGAGTGTCGCCTCTAAGAATTGCCTTACAACCTCAATCTGCTCCGTGATCCACCCATCTACAGCCTGGGCTTCTTCTTTATGGCCCTTAGAGCATCCAAGTCACCCTGTAGGAGTGGTGTTCCAGAGGTGGAGGCTTCCGGATGGATATCGGCCAGTGGCTGTGTAAGTTCTACGAGAAGCCCGAGGAGATTTCCATTCTTCTCTCTTTCCTCCTTTAGCTTTTGCGCATGTTTATCATATCAAGCCTCGACTGCCCAGGTAGCCTCTCTGAGCAGGTCCAATTCACCCTGCTTATCCCTCTTCCCCAGAGGTACTTCTATAACTATGTATTTTGTAGCACTTATCATTGTTTCCTCTTTATCTGGGGGAGGTGTCATGAAGACCATGACTGTACCTCTACCCGGACTAGTCTAAATAGAGTGGAGTGTCTGGCCTTCTTCACCTTGGGGAGACTTTGACTTTGTGCCATCATCTTAGCTAGGGAGAGATGGGATTTTTCTGCCACTGGGGCCTTTCTCTTCTTTGCTTCTGCCAACCATTATGGTGGCAGGGGCGGTCTTTGATGACAGGTAACTGTTTAAATGTTTGAAGATGTTAAGTTGATGATCATGCAAGGCATTAAAATTAGTTAATGTATTGTATTGTCATTGATGTCAACTTGATATAATCTGTATGGTCATGGAGATATTGCCAAAGACTTCAAAGAACTCATGAATCAAGGCTATGCTATCAGTAATGCATACAAGTCAAGTATTAACTAAGTGACTGTATACACCAACAGAGTGCACTCAACGGTCAAAGTAAAATAACAAAGTCACATTTTTGCTCGATGAGGAAATGCACAGCATTACCGATGAGCAAATTTATAGTGTTGCCTAATGATCAAAACATAGAGTAACCCGACGGAAAGAAATACAGTGTTTCCTGATGGAGAAAAAAAAGGACAAAGATCTCAATGACAACTAAAGTCACACTAAAGGAAGAGTCAGTTATCACCGATGACTAACTAAAGTGTTTATTGACAAAACAGAGAGTTCAGAAAACAACAAAATGCTTAGCTGTCAAGAAGCTAAAGATAGAGTTAACATATACTTATCATTGTTTTAATTATCCAGATAAAGCTGGAGATAACTAATTGATTTAAATCTACTTTGTCTAGTTGGCAAGAAGATCTTTACGAGATCAAACTAAAGATTTTCTTTAAATCTATTGGCGAGAATTATGGAAAATGCCAAGGATCAAGAAATCCAAGAAAAAAGAGAAAATCATGTCTATAAGAGACAAACTTAATTCATTAAGAATTGGGTGGGGTGAACAAGAGAAGAGGAGAGATGCTAAAGGAAATCAGAAGGAGAAGAAAGTCTTCTTTCAGTTCTGATCAACAAGCTGATGAAAGAGCTAGATTCTGCAGACCCCGACGAACAGTGAGACAAGCATCACAGAGAAGAACATTGTGGAGCAAAGGTATAAGTGATTATATTGATTAGAGAGGTAATGGACTTATAATAGATCTAAAAATCTGCAATTGAGTTGTATGTATGAATAGATCATTAGTGTTTTAGTTTAGCCATTGAAGCATATAAGTCTCTTAATCGAGCAGGACTTAAAAGTCTTTTTCAATTGAGATACATCCAAAGGAGTATCAAAAAGTTTGATCACAAAAGTAGCATTGGATATGCTTGATGCCTATTGACAGGCCAAGTGAGTGTTTGATCAAGGATGATAGCATTAGATGCCAGATACTAGTTGACAAACTATTTCTAAATCCTCTAACAAGGTCACACCTAATAGAGTGTTTGTAACCTTTACCAGGGTTGGCTCTTAACAGGGCTCACTTCAGAAGAGTGAAAATTTTGGGTACCGGTCCTAGTGGTTTTTCCCTTAATAGGGTTTCCATGTTAAAATGTGTGTATGATTCATTTCTTTACTATTTTGTATCTTACATAGTTAATTTTGGATTGATCGATATACTCTACACATTTACTGTGTTTTGGTAAATAGATGATTGCTTATCGGTAAACATATAGAAGAAGGTTTAAGAAAGGAATCTGACAAGTAGTAAATTGACATAAGTATTTCATGACATTCATCTTGTAGGATAGAAGATAACTAGAGGCATAATTTGTGGTTATAAGTTTAAAGGATTGATTTAAGGATTAATTTTTGAGGCCGCTGATTCACCCCCCCTCTCAGTTATTACTAGCAATTGGTATCAAAGCTTGTGTGCTTAGAAAGGAAGGTTTCAAGACCTAAGCTAAAGATCACAAGATGAACAAACGAGATGTACCCAAGTTGAACAAAGATAATTTTGCTTCATAGTAGAGCAGAATAAGAATCCAGTTATCAAGTATTGGTAATGATGTTACTCAATACTTAGATACTGAATATGTGTTGCCCACAGGAGCACCAATAGTTGAACAATTGAGAGAGAAGTATGAACACAATTGCATGATGATAAAGCTTGCTTCCTCACTCTTCGATGCTGAATTTGAAGATGTCAAAACCTGCAAAACTGCAAAGCAAATGTGGGACAAATTGAAGCTTGTACATGGTGATGACAAGAATGTTTTGAGCGCCGAGGCAGAAAGCCTTAGAGGAAAGTTTGATGATCTCAAAATGAAAGAAGGTGAAAACATCACTCAGTAAAGCACAATTATCAAAGAGGTAGTCAATGCTATCCAAGGAGTTGGAGGTGTACTAGAAAAAGATACAGTGGTAAGTAAAATCCTAAGAACCTTACTGCCTACTTATGCTATTAGAGTATCTACCATTCAAGAAATGAGAGTAGTAGCAAATAGCAATGTTACTCTAGACAGTTTGATTGGAAGACTAATTTCATTTGAGATGAATAACTTTGATAATAGTGTCTTAGCAAATATAGAGTCTACATTCAAAACTTCTATGAAAATAATTAAATCAAGTCATAAGAACAGTATAAGAAAAGATAGTGTTAGTGAAAGTGAAGAGGATGATCTTGATGAAATTGTAGCACTTATGGCTAGGAGAATGCATAGAGGAAAAGGTAAATTACCACTTATTTGTTTTAGTTGTAAAGAGATTAGACACTTTGCTGCAAGATGTACTAACAAAAGAAAAGATGACAAAAGTAATGACATATCATTTGAAAAGAAGTCTGACAGAGGTGATTACAGAAGATACCGACAATCAAAAAGAAGAGATACCTGAGACTACAAGGAAAAAGGAAAGAAGGTCAGTTACCTAGAAAAATGTAAAGATGATGATACTGACATTGAATCTGATGAAGACATCAAGATGGTGTTTGTGGCAGTAAAAGATGATTTAAATGATGATGAAGAAAGGTATGTAGAAACAACTCTCATATCTAAAGGTAGCAAAAATGATGTTTGGATCATAGATAGTGGCTACACTAACCATATGACTGGTGATAAGCAAAAGTTTGAGACTTTTGAATACTATAAAGGTGGTTCGGTAAGAATGGGTAATGACACACCTTATCCAATTGAAGGTAGAGGAACAATAATGTTGAATAACCAGATAAAATGTGAAAATGCTTATTGGGTAAATGGATTGAATTATAATCTATTGAGTGTTTCTTAGTTGAATAATTTAGGTCACAAAGTGGCATTTGAGAACAAGAAGGCAAAGATCTTCAACAAATTAGGAAGTTTGATTGGTACCGGTGAGCAGACAAAAGGTAACTTATTCTATTTGAATGATACTGACACCACTTGTTTGATTGCTACAAATGAAGACATATGGTTGTGGCACAAAATATTGTGTCATGTGAACTTTGACAACATGATAAAAACAAGTAAAAAAGAGAAATGTTAGAGGCTTACCGACGATGACCAAGCCCGACAACATCATGTGTAAGAATTGTCAAAAAGGTAAAATGACAAACTCTAGTTTTAAAAGCAAAATCCATACATCTGATGCAATTCTAGAATTAGTCTATACTAATTTATGTGGACCTATGAGAACAAAGAGTTATTATGGAGATAAATATTTTATTCTCTTTGTTGATGATTACTCTAGAATGATGACAATCATGTTTCTAAAAGATAAATCAGAAGCATTTAAGATGTTTAAATGGTATAAGGCAATGGTTGAGAAGCAAAGTGATAAGGAGTTAAAAGGTTTAAGATTATATAGAGGAGAGGAATTTACTTCAGATGAATTCACTAACTTTTGCAATGAGAATGGAATCAAAAGATAAGTCTCTGCACCAAGAACACCACAGCAAAATGGAATTGCTGAAAGAAGGAATAGATCCATAGTTGATTATGCAAGGACATTGATGATAGAGAAAGGAATCACCCAAATCTTCTGGAGGGAAGCTGTCTGTACTGCTGTTTACATATTGAATAGAGTACAATTGAAGAAAGACACCAAAAAAACACCTTATGAGCTATGGTATGGATACACACCCAATGTAAGTTATTTCAAAATTTTTGGCAGTCAATGTTATATCTTAAAAGATGATAGAAATGAAAAACTTGACTCCAAGAGTGATGAAGGAATCTTTCTAGGGTGTTCTACCCTCTAACAAAATTATTGAAAGTGCAAACGTAAAGAAAGATGAATTTGCATAGAAGAATGAAAATGAAAGCACTAAAGAACTAGAGGACTACAATAAGTTTACTTACAATGAGGAACCTGACACTCTACCCTACCAAAAATGTAGAGCTCTTGAGAAACAAATCATTCCACTCGAGCATCAGGATGCAAATACCGACGATCAGAATATTGCTCAAAATGATGCACAAATTGATGGAGAACAGAATGAAGAACAAAATGATGATCAAGTTGATAGACAAAGAGCTGAACCTGTACTTGCAAGATATGTCAGAAGGAACCATCCACAAAACTAGATCATTGGAGACAAGAAATCTAGTATGAGAACTAGAAGTAAGTCTCTAAATACAAGATGTCTTATTTGTGATTATGAGCTAAAATCTGTCAATGTTGCACTAGATAATGATGAATGGATTAGTGCTATGAATGAGGAGATTGAACAGATAGATAAAAATAAGACATGGACACTTGTACCAAGACCAAATGACAAGAATGTCATCGGTACAAAATAGATATTCAGGAATAAGCTGAATGAGAATGGAGAAGTCACAAGAAATAAGGCAAGACTAGTATGCAAGGGGTATGCACAAGAAGAAGGAATTGTCTATGGAAAAACCTTTGCACCCGTTGCTAGGCTAGAAGGAGTAAGAATATTACTTTCTTATGCTTCATGTAAAGGATTCAAGGTATATCAAATGGATGTCAAGTCTGCAATTCTGAATGGAATACTTGAAGAAGAGGTATACATTGAACAACCAGAAGGGTTTGTTGATCCAGACAAGAGGGACATGGTATGTAGACTTTACAAAGCCCTGTATGGATTGAAACAAGTACCCCAAGCCTGGTATGAAAGACTTCATTCCTATCTCATAAGTACTAGATTTGTAAGGACTAGTGAAAATAATAATCTTTATTTAAAGGAAGATACTTATGCTAACATTTTGATTTTTGAGATATTTGTTGATGACATCATATTTGGAGGCAATGACATGCTATGAAAATCATTTGCAAATGAGATGAGAAAAGAGTTTGAGATGTCTATGTTTGGAGAGATCAAGTTCTTCCTTGGTCTGCAGATCATGCAACAAGATGAAGGTATTTTCATTACACAATCCAAGTACATCAAAGAAGTACTGAAAATATTCAAAATGGAAGAATCCAAACTAGTTGGTACACCGATAGAAACTAGATGTAAGCTAGAAAAGGAGGACAAGTCATCAGAGGTAAATCAGACTTTGTACAGATCAATGATTGGAAAACTCATGTATGTTGTACATACTAGACCATATATTGCACATGCAGTAGGAATAGTTGCTAGATTTTCTTCTAATCCCAGGGAATCACATATGACTTTTGTGAAAAGAATCCTAAGCTATCTGAAGAATACCGAGGAATATGGTTTATGGTATAGAAGAGAAGGAAAATTTGAACTTAAGGTCTTTACCGACGTTGATTGGGCTGGAAATCTTGATGATCGGAAGAGCACATCTGGAGGAGAATTCTTCATGGGTGAGAAAATTGTCACATGGATTAGCAAGAAACAAGGATGCATCTCACAATCTACTGCAGAGGCAGAGTATGTTGATGCTACAAACTGCTAAAATATTGCATGGATCAAATAGTTACTGGAAGGTATGCATATGAAAATTTTAGAACCAGTAATTATCTATTGTAAATAATACAAGTGCAATAAACATTTCCAAGAATCTAGTCATGCATGCTAAAATAAATCATATTGCCATCAAGTATCATTATTTGAGAGAACAAGTTCAGGAAAAGGAGGTTGAGTATGTGCAATCAAAGGAACAATTGGCCGATATCTTCACCAAGCCACTGCCCAAGGATGCATTTGAGTACTTGAGAAAGAGACTAGGGGTCAGATCCCTGTCTATTGGTCAGTAAGCTAACTAGGAGGCTACATCAGCCTACATATTATCAAAATATCATTCATGTTGATGCAAGCAGAGAGATGGACTTCAAAGATAAATCTATACACAACAAGGTATTTATCTACTCCAAGCAACAAAGTTATTACCGATGGATTGAGAAATTCAAGGAATATATTATGGATAGAAAGATCCACTTGACATAACTATCAAAAGCTTGTTTGAAAAGATAAGATGTTTGGCATTAATGTCAAAGGGAGAGAATATATCCATTATCATCTTAGGGAAAGATTATCCAAAGGGAGAGAAGCAAATAGAAAGGGAGAGAAAACATCAAAAGACAAGAACAGTCAAAGGGAGAGAGCTTGACACAGAAGGAGAAAACATCACATTAGAGAAAGATTTTTTTTTTGCATCTATCCAATGAAGGAATTGAAGACATAGAGAAAGCTGCAAGAATCAAATCAAAGCTATTTGAGCTTACCGATAGCCAGACATTTGTAATAGTTACATTAGGAAAGCTTGATGAAACTACATATTTCATATTGTATTGGAAATAATATAGTATGATAATGTAGTATGTTGCCATCAATGCCAAAGGGAGAGATTGATGACATGTAACTAATTAAATGTTTGAAGATGTTAAGTTGATGATCATGCAAGGCATTAAAATTAGTTAATGTATTGTATTGTCATTGATGTCAACTTGATATAATTTGTATGGTCATGGAGATACTTCCAAAGACTTCAAAGAATTCACGAATCAAGGGTATGCTATCAGTAATGCATACACATCAAGTTATCACTAAGTGACTATATACACCGATGAAGTGCACCCAACGGTTAGAGTAAAAGAACAAAGTTACAGTGTTGCTCGACGAGAAAATGCACAGCATTACCGACAAGCAAAGTTACAGTGTTGCCCGATGAGCAAAATACAGAGTAACCCGATGGAAAGAAATACAGTGTTGCCTGACAAAGAAAAAAAAGGATGGAGATCCTGATGACAACTAAAGTCACACTGATGGAATAGTCAGTTATCACCAATGACTAACTGAAGTGTTGATCAACATAACAGAGAGTTCAGAAAATGACAAAATGCTTAGTTGTCAAGAAGCTAAAGATAGAGTTAATGGATACTTATCATTGTTTTAATCATCCAGATAAAGCCAAAGATAAGTAATTGATTTAAAGCTACTTTGTCTAGTTGGCAAGAAGATATTTATGAGATCAAACTGGATATTTTCTTTAAATCTATTGGCGAGAATTGTGCAAAATGCCAAGGATCAAGAAAGCCAAGAAAAGAGGAAATCGTGTCTATAAGAGAAAAAATCAATTCATTATGCATTGGGTGGGGTGAAAAGAGAAGAGGAGAGATGCTAAAGAAAATCTGAAGGAGAAGAAAGTATTCTTTCAGTTCTGATCAACAAGCTGATGAAAGATCTAGATTCTACAGACACCGATGAACAGTGAGACAAGCATCACAGAGCATAACATTGTGGAGCAAAGGTATAAGTGATTATATTGATCAGAGAGGTAATGGACTTACAATAGATCTGAAAATCTATAATTGATTTTTATGTATGAACAAATCATTAGTGTTTCAGTTTAACCATTGAAGCATATAAGTCTCTTAACCAAGCAAGTACTTAAAAGTCTTTTTCAATTGAGATACATCCCAAGGAGTATCAAAAATTTTGATCACAAAAGTAGCATTGGATATGCCCGATACCTATTGACAGGTCAAGTGAGTGTTTGATCATGGATGGTAGCATTAGATGCCAGATATTAGTTGACAAACTATTTCTAAATCCTCTAACAAGGTCACACCTAACAGTGTTTTTGTAACCTTTACCAAGGTTGGCTCTTAACAGGGCTCACTTTAGAAGAGTGAAAATTTGGGGTACCGTTCCCAGTAGTTTTTCCCTTAATAGGGTTTCCATGTTAAAAATTCATGTGTTATGTGTGTATGATTCATTTCTTTACTATTTTGTATCTTACATAGTTAATTCTGGATTGATCGGTATACTCTGCATATTTACTGTGTTTCGGTAAATAGATGACTGCTTATTGGTAAACATATAGAAGAAGGTTTAAGAAAGAAATCTGACAAGTAGTAAATTGACATAAGTATTCCATGGCATTCATCTTGTAGGATAGAAGATAACTAGAGGCATAATTTATGGTTATAAGTTTAAAGGGTTGATTTAAGGATTAATTTTTGAGGCCGCTGATTCACCCCCTCTCTCAGTTATTACTAACAACCTTGCTGCTAAAGCTTGATCACTTGAGTCTCCTTTGGGGTTCTACTATTCACTCCCTACATCTATGGTCTCTTCAGACTCTTTCTCCTGATTTTTAGGATTATTTGCACCGTCCACCTTTGTGGCATCAATATTCTCTGCCTTGGTGCTCCCATCCTTAGTAGTATTTGTGAGATAAATATCCATATCTTCAGGGTTCTCCCCCTCATCATGTTGTTGTTTCTATTTTTCTTCTCTGGCATCATTTGTTGGGACATCCTCCTCCATTGGCTTATCCTCTAGAGGTGGCGAAGGTGTCCAAATTAGATCTATGTATAGTACTACCGGGACCACCTTACCAAATGTTACGCTGCCCTGGGTAGGCAGAGATGTCTGGAGCATGGCGGCTAAGGTTACAATTGTTCTTGTAGGTCTGGTTCCCTCATCTAAAGCTGACTGCTCATTTTGTACTTTCCTCCCTTCTCCTATTTCAGTCTCTGAGACCAGGATTTCCTGAACATTTAGGATGTCCACCTGTTCTGGTTCCCTTTCTCTTTCTACCTGGACTTCTTGCTCTGCAACAAATTCCTTTTCCAAAATCTTCCCATCAGTGGGGATTCTTTCTTCTTCTTGGACGTCGATCTCCTCTACTGCCTTCCCTATGTCCCCTTGTAAATTTACAAGTTTGTCTATCCCAAATATGTCGTGAAAATCATCATGAGGAGGGGAGGTCTCTGAGGGATTCTCTGGTTGATTTTATGGTTCAGGGGAGTCTGAGATAATCTGCACCTCAGGGGTGTTGGGCATCCCGAGGTCTGTTTCTACCTTTGGTGGAGGGAAATTTGTCTTTTTCTTCTTCCTCTTTGTTACCAATGGAGGCCTAACATCCAAAATAGTTTCACGCTCCTCCTCCGCTCCCGTCACTGTTACCTAGACCATAAGTTATGCAAGTGAGAGGGAGCCAGAAGGAAGGGTAGGTTCTGCCATAATAACTAGGATGCCTAGTCAAGTACTTATGGATTCCTTCATCTGGTGGGACGCTGCCAGCTGAAGGTGCAATTGTTTTACAACGGGAACTGTGGATGGAATCTGGGGCGGGGTCCCAACTTTTCTTTTTCCTCTATCCTCGCCTTGCGTAGAGGTTCCGGCCCTAGAAGTGGGTCCCTGCAAAAATGGGCCAACTCTTCCGACACACCTTCTGAAAATATGCATGACTGTGTTCAATCACATCGTGGGTGGTGTCCTTAATTGTCGGGCCTTTTGGGGTGTCCCAGTCCATCAGAGGGAGAGCCATTTTATCTACTTCCTAAGCCTTGTACTGTGGGTCTTCTATGGACCTGGTATCCAAAAATTCCTTAGGAAAGTTTTGAAGCTTGAGGCACTTCATCATGCCTTGCATTATTTTGACAAAATGTCGATTTTGAACTTCAAAATTGTCCTGGCAGTCTGCCCAAAAATATTTAATGCGAGTCTTGTGGGCGTCTAAAAACTGGGGCAATAGTGACGCTATCTTATCTAGCGGATCAAAAAATTTCTAGTCCAAGTAAAACTCTGCAAGCCCCAAACACTTTAATTTGTTGTCAGCCTCTTTTGCCACTGCAAGGCTGCAAGTATAGTTCCTACAGGTTATTGGGAATGAAATATTGGTGACCTTCTTTAATGCAAAGAAGGCATGTAGCTCCAGAATCTATCTGTAGTATTCCAAAAGAATGATCCTATCCCCATAAAGTTTGGACAATAGGTAGGGTTTCCCAAGGAAGCCGGTCACCCGAATATAGGAGTGTTATTTAAACTGAATATAATAATGGTCATAAGTGTTGACCAATGTCATTGCCTCTTTTGAAAGTAGGTATCCAGCATCTCGAGTGGGTGTGAGAATATTATAGTAAACAAAGGCATCATTTACTCTGCAAAAACTGGGGAAACTGGCCTCCCATTATATTTATGGGAAATGGTCCCATAGAGCATTATGACCCTTGCTAGTCCCGAGCTTGCTGACAGTGAGTAATCCCCTGGTGATGGGCCATTATTGCGCTAGTGCCCACAAGACATATGAAGTCATGTAAAATTTGGAGGACTGGGTGACCCTAATGAGCTGGGCATCCACATGATTGGTGATGATAGTGGCCCAATTGAAAGTTTTCCCGCTGGAGGCGATGCCAAACAAGAAGTAATACATCCATGCCAAGAATTCCTGGGCATGGGGCTCTCCAAAGACCCTGCATAATGTGATGATCCCCATTTGTATACTTCTTTTGAACTCTGTTTGAGGGATCTCCAACTTCATATTTTTGTAGTCTTTTCTTGGGGTCTTAAGCCAGTTGGAGTTGAGGTATTATCGGGCCATGCTTGGGAGATTCTCAAATTCATTTAATTCTAGGGTCTAGGTGATAATTGCAAGATTGGAAAACTGGGGGATCCCTAGCCCCGAAGA
The DNA here is from genome assembly GCA_018584345.1 of Thuja plicata. NCBI lineage: Eukaryota > Viridiplantae > Streptophyta > Pinopsida > Cupressales > Cupressaceae > Thuja > Thuja plicata. The sequence goes on from MU227221.1 coordinate 607,401, forward strand.
AAATGTTGCAGCGTCCAGAGACACTGGGCATTGGGTAGCCCGATAGAATAGGAGCGACAAACATGATAGCCTGGACAGTTGTGTTGTAGTGTTCTGATAGTGTGAGAATGAGCTCTGGAGCCTGCACTAAGTAGGGGAAGCAGGCGGCCTTAAGAATCCCAGAGGTGACCACATAAAGTGCCATTAGGTCTCTGGCCTTGCGCTAAATGAATATTATTTTCACCAAGTCCTGTATTTCGGCCCATGCTCCAACACTTGTGTCGGTGATCAACTACAGTTTGGAATCAACCTTTGATCCCAGAATAGCTTCTCCCTTTAGATATTTCATTGTCAATGGGAGTTTCTCTAAGGCCTTCTCGACCTTTGTCCTGATGGCTACCCTTGTTGAAATAGTAGTAGGGAGTTTCAGACTCTCAGGTGGAGAGGATGTTGATGCTTTAGACATACTTAATAAGTGAATTTTAGCAACTTGCAAGACCAGACGACTATTTTTGATTAAGGAAAATAGGTTTTGATGGGTTCATGAAACCCTACAGAGCTATAAAAAAACTGAAAGCATAGTAATGATTAGCATCAACATAAAAAAGAACAGGCAAGCTAACATCCATACAAATAGTCCCAAAGATTACATAAATCTAGGGATGAAACCAAAAAGACTAGGAAAAAAATCCAGGGATGCAAGTCAGCCAATTTCTCTGAGAATCTCAGCAGCATGAAACTCCAGCTCAGTCATTCTACCCGCAGCCTATTGCAGGTCAGACAGGTCTTTATCAGCTTCCTGGTTCTCCATCTTCTTTGTGGTGGCTCTTGTCCTCTTCTTTGATCCCTCTTCAGGAGACTTATCCCTACCACAGCTCAGTGACTGATCCTCCTTGCTTCCCCTTTGCTCTTCAATCTTGGCAATAAGCACCTTAATGTTATCATTTGATGCTTTTAGGATATTGTAGCTTTGTTCAGCAATTTTAACCAGAGATTCCTCAATACTTTGAACCCTTTTCTTCAACTCATTCACTCTTCTATACAGCTCCCTATCCTCCTCTATGTTCCTACTATTGTTTTTAATGTTTTCTTTCTCCATCCTGTCCATTCTTTTTTCAGCTCGTAGATTTCAAAGAAAGTCCATTTAGTGGTTTTGTAACTATCAATGACACTATTTTTAGCATTGTTCAACACATCCATTTGAGGATCCTCCCTTGCATTGTCACTAAGAATCACTAAAGCTAGATCAATTAACTCTTCCATTTGGATTCTTCCCTCCTTGTTCTCCTTAACCAAAGTCTTAATCATTTCTCTCTTTATCCCCATTTTAACAGAAACAGTATCAAAATTCCTCCAAACAACTTTCTTGTTTTTACCAGTGATTTTGCAAGTGTAATGGTCAGCCCCATACTCCTCAAACCCCTAGTTCTAATCAGCCTCCTCATTCTCCCTCCCCTGATTCTCCTCTTTTTCGTCTCTCTCCTCTTGCATAATGTCTTGGTTGTCCTGCCTCTCCTCCTGGGTCTCCTCCTCAAACTGTTTCCCTCTTTTAAGCCTCATAACCCCCTTCCTTGAACAAACCTCCTCTTTCTAAACTGACAATTTAATCATTATCTTCCTCTTGCATTATGTCTTCCCCAGCTTCCCTCCTTGTTTGGTATTTCCCTCTTCACTAGAACTCTCATCCTCCATTTCCATACCATCAACATTCTCATTGTAATCCCTGTAAGAGGAAATCTCAATATGTTGTTTTAAAATAGGAGAATCAATTTTCTCCATTTTAACCCTTTTCTTCCCCTTCTTTGTCTGATGTATCTCTTCCTCCTTAGTATCCAAGTGCATATCTCGACTATCCTCCGTATCTGAGGGAACATAATCCTCACCCGAGTCCTCTAGCTCATCTTTTCCCTCCTCCACATTCTTAATTCCCTTCCCCATAGTTTGAGCTTTAAAATATTCATAAATTAGCAACAACAAACCTTCATGGAAAGTCGGGTTGTTGATGGGTTTCTCCTTATAATCGCTAATATTTTCATTGATAGAGGAATATAGGAAGAAGGGGATAGATATCTTAGCCCCATACCTGAAATGGTTGAGAAGCACAAAGTGGTAAGTGCTTATGCGGTCGAATCTCATATCCAGAGAGATGTACTTAATAATAACTTGCAACATGAACCTCCACAACAAATTGATTGAACTCGGCTGGTAGAAGTACCTTTCTTCACTAAAGCATTCTTTTCCTCTGCATCTTTAATAAATTCTATCAAAGCTTGCCCATAAATCTTCCTATCTCTATAAAATTTTTTCCCTATAATGGGGATACCTGTCACAGCCGACATGATTTCCCATGAAATCCACCCCATTAATTTTGACTTGCCCTTCATTCCATCTTTTCACCATCACCTTCGTAATAGAGGGCTTCCAACCATGAAGACGCTCAATGAAGGTAGTCACCTCACCTTTTTTCAAAATTTTCCAGACCTTAGAGCGTTGTCGCCATTTTTCAGTTTCCTTCTCTGGTTCCATCCTATGCCTTTCACCCACCATTTCAGCTCCTTCTCTGCCTCCTCTATTTCTGGTATTTTTCCCACTAGAAACCCTCTGTTTCCAATTGAGATTATGTTTATGCTTCGTGAATCTTCTTTTAGAATTGTGAATATAATAATCAATTTTATGCCTCCAAGTGTGCCGATGAGACCTGAAAAAGTAATTCCCTTTGCCTCTCTCGTACTTGCACATCATTCGGTGATACTTCCCCCATATGTCATTACTCTTCATTATTATCATTTAATATATCCGAGTATTCCTAGAACATGATCACTTTCTATTAGAGCTAAGATTTCTGGTGAAATTGTATTCCCGTCATTCCACCTTTTTGCTCCCTCACTCTTGAATCCCATATTTGCCAACTTGTCAGCCACCTAATTGGCTTCCCGGTATTCATGAGCCACATGGACCTGTTCAAAGGTTTTGAGGATTTTTCTTCACTCCCCTATTATGTTTTCAATTATCCACACGGGCTTGGTCTTTTCATTTAAGCAATGTATTATGTCCTTTGAGTCCCCTTCTAACCATAATTTCTTGATCCCCATATCCCAAGCTAGCCTTGAGGTGTGATGTGCCACACTCGCCTCTGAATAGTGGTTCGTTTGTGACCCCAGGGGAGCTAAAATAGCCACAGTGCCTTTTCCATGAGAGTTCCTTATAATTCTTCCCACTCCATCCTTCCTAGGGTTTCCTTTTACATCCCTATCAAAGTTTGCTTTGAACCAGCCTTTCGGTGGTAAGGTCCATCTGCAATCCTTTCTCTTATTGGTGTCATTAACCCCTTTATTGTGAAGTGGATTGGGACCTTTGCTGTTAGTGTAGTTTTCCATCAGGCCATTAGTTATTTTGTGGGAAACATACTTAGCAGTGGTAACTTTTTCCCAAAAGATCCTGTTATTTCGCTCCTTCCACACTCCCCAGCATATGTGCGGCATCACCCAAGACCATATACAATGCCCTCTCAACCCCTGTTGCCAGTGGTCAAAGAGCTCAAGAGTCATAATGGGGAAACACCAGGACATCTCAAAAAAAGATAGGAAATGATACCATATTTGTCTGGTGAAGTCACAGTGGATAAACAAGTGGTCCACACTCTCACTTTGATTTTTGCATAAGATACATCTATTAGGAATGTGCTACCCTCTCTTAATAAGGTTATCCACAGTCAAAATACAGTTTTGGAGCATAATCCAGAAAAAATATATTGATCTTAGGAATAAGACCAGGGTACCAAGCCTTAGCCCAAATGGGGGGAGTATCAATGTGTTGCATGGTTTCATATCTCGAAGCCACCGTGTAGATACCATTTGTAGTTTCCCCCCATACAATAACATCTTCATTGAGAGAGAGGGGAGTGTGACCAATTTTTACCATTAGTGGCTTTAAGTCCTGGGACACCTCAATTAGGTCCACCCAATCGTTGTTGTTTTTGTAGTCGCTCACTCTACTTCCATATCTTTCGGTGCAGATATTAGCCCATCTATTATAAGGCTCCATGTTCCATAAGGGTCCCTATCTTAGCCAATCATCATGCCAAAAGTTGACATCCTTGTCGTTGCCTAATTTCCATCTTGCTTTCTTGGTAGCTATACCCTTAGTCCTCAGAATTCCATTCCATATGCAGGAGCCCTTCGGGTCCATATCTCTGCTGATGAACTATTTGAAGGTCATGTTTGAGGCATATTTATCCTTCATAATATCCCTCCATTCCCCTATTGAATTGAAAATTCTCCATATCTTTTTTTCTTGTAGAGCCTTGTTGAACTACTTCAGATTCTTGATTCCCAACCCTCCTTGTTTTTTAGGCTTACATATAGTTTCCCATGCCACCAGTGGGTACTTCTTGTTTCCTTCTTTGTCGGCCCAGAAAAATTTTCTTTGAATGGCCTCCAAAGAGTTCGCCACTTTAGCATGAATAGAAAAAAGGCTTAAGGCATAAGTAGGGAGGTTCTGAAGAGTAGATTGTATCAAGAGAACTTTCCTTGCCTGAATAAGGGTGATACCCTTCCAGCTCACCAATTTCTTATTGAATCTATCAATTAGGTTGCCCCAGAAGGTCTCTGGAGGTTTGGATCCTAACAGAAGCCCTAAATAAGTTGCTGGAAAGGACCCAAAACCACATCCCAAAATGCCAGCCATTTTCCTCTGTCTATCCATGGGGGTGTTAATGAAGAACACTGAGCTCTTGTTCCAGTTAATAAGCTATCTCGTAGCATTGGAATAAGAATTTAGGATTTTCTTTACATTTCTAGCTTCTTTCACTAAGGATTCACCACCTAAAATGGTATCATCCACCGTTAGTGTATATAAGATAATAGAATTTTGGATCTCTAAGATTTCATCACCGCCTCACATCTGTCTTGAAAATGGTGTTAGTTTGCATCAAACCCTGATAATATATATATAACAAAATGACTTAGGAGTTTGATCTATGCTCGGGGGGTTCCAGGGATTCTGGCTCGTGTGATGAATGAAATGAAGGTCCAAGGGGAACTTGGGACCTGGAGTCTGGAAAACTAACCGTTATTAACATGACTGAAAATTAGCCATACTAGGATGACATGGGGGTGTCACATAGTCATGCAATAAAGGGAGTAATGGCAATAACGGTGACAACTATCTTAACATGCAAGGGAATGAATGCCACTTGGGCCAGTTTTGAATGCTCATGTGTGAAAGAATTAAACCCGCCATTAAGACGAAAATGATGGAGGAGAGAAAAAACCTTCAAACTCAATCAGGAGAGGTGTCGAGTTCAATTTTGCAAGCACCAAAAGGGTGAGCTTGACATTTAAACAAACACAAAAGGGCACGGTGATCTTGCCACCAAACGGGAAGGGGACATACAAGAATGTACATAAACCAAAAGCACCTGCATAGAGGTCCAAAGCACAACTTACAGTTCGACCCGAAAACAAACCTATTTACAACTTACAAAATTTATAGGATATTCACAAGAATTATGCTAATTTTACATCTGCATAGAGGGCAGACTACCCTCTGGCAGAGTTGTCCCACCAATGGGAGGCAATGCCAAGAATAGAATGGGAAAATGGAGAAAACACAAACAAAAACAAAAAGAAAACCAAAAATGAAAACCAAAAGTAACAAGGAAGAACCAGAAGGGCCTACCTTAAAACATGAGGAATGTGGGAGAATGAGCATGAGAAGCGCTTTGCAACTGATCATCTTCAAATGACCACAAACGCACAACTTCCAGTTACTGTTAAGCAATGTTTAAGCTCTAAGAACAAATCACACTTAATCATTGTTAAATTGTCTTAATCGCCTTGAATCGCTCTGGTTAATTTTTTCATGGTGAATGTAACAATGACCGGTGAAACTTATTTATAGCCTTAGGGTAAAAACATCCCGCTTTCCTTCTGCAAATCCTGAGAAAGGCAAACCTCCAGACTCTGGGCCCGGGGATCCCATGCAACCGCACCCTCTAACAAAAGAGGAAATGGTGATAGAAGATCCTGGAGTCGGGAATCTGGCTAGAACAAAAAAGACAAACACTCCAGGACAGGGCCCTGGAGCAAGGAAGACCAAAAGAGAACACAACACCAGCCCCGCGGAGGCAAGGGCCAGAGAAAAAAAAAAGAAAACAAAAAGAAACCAAGGGAGAACAAAAGAAAAAAAGGGGGACCCAACATTTTTCCTACAAAATGTAGGGACATGTATGCAGGGCATAACAATGTCAACATATGTTTCTATGGAGTGAATAGACTAGTTATTACTATTGTATGATGACTGACAGAAGTGTATAGATACTGTACAGATGAATCATAATGAGCAAAGACAAGTATATGAAGAAGGATGTGCGATGATCTTATTTCTAAGATCAATTGGCTTAATATTGCATATTGAAGATGTTACAGATATTTTAGTGAAGATTGGTTTCTAGACTGTGACGGTGATGCTTAATAGAGAAGGTCTCTCTATTTTGGGTATATCTTACAGGTGACGATGATTTAGGTTATGCAAGCTTAAGGGATGACAAAGGACACATTGAGGAATGTTTTTTGTTGATCGCTAGATGTGTGATTGTTGGTGACACCATCTATGGCGTGTATTTTGGAGAAGACCTATTTGTGGTTGACTTCAGAGATGTAGAATATATTATGGATTGTGAGCGTGGATTGTGGATCTTGGAGCATATATGATGTATTTTTATTGATGTTTACTTTTTTTAGGTGCCTTGTGTATCTTAGCAAGGGGTTAAATAATTATTTGTATATTGGGAAAGCTTAATCGGCCGACCTAATCAATTATTGTAATAGGGTATATATGAGAGATCTTTTCTTTTGAAAAGAAGTAGCATATGATAGTGATGTGATGAGAAGGTAATTCAAGATAGAGAAGTCCGGAAGCTGCGAATCTTGATTGGTTGCTGGATGTAGAGAAGAGTTTGTGATTATAGTACTTCATTGGAATGGCCAAGCAAAGGCAGTTGCTACTAGATAGTTCACTGGATTGTGTGTTCGTTATATATACTTGTTCAAATTGTTAATCCTTAAGGGTGGCTTTTGTACACACTCAAGTGGTGCACTTCTCTAAACCATTGCTTCCAAGAGGATCCATGGATTGAAAACCTTGAGAAATCGGCTTAGAGCTCCCTAGGCATGGAGTGCAAAGCTATTTTGAGTATTTCTCTCAGCTAGAGCTAATTAAGCCTATGACCTTGCTAATAAACCATGCAATGGGAGATTCTAAAAGAGACAAGAGCAAGAGTGCAAATGTCCTCAAGAATCAAATGAAAAT
>MU227221.1:623425-637511 GCA_018584345.1 Thuja plicata
GGTTAGCCCAAAAATAATTGAGTAAATGACAAAGCTAGGATTTTATCAAGAATGAGCAATTGAGGATTTTAGCAAATAATTCTAGAAAGGGGCTAATAGTCTAGATGACCATTTTTAGATGATTACAGCTTTAACCTTCTTTGGGCACTGTGCCTGGGTAGTGAGCCCACTATTACTCTTGAATCCTAATAGGGTCTATCTTTTAATGGGGACTATGTATTGTAATATTGTAATAAGCTCCTAACATGGCTAAATCTTTTAACAAGGATATTATACTCTCTATACATCATTTGTGGGTGCTAATTCCCACCGGCGTTTTACCTTTAACAGGGTTTCCTCGACAACAAGCACTGTGTTATTGTGTTGGCATTATTGTGTTATCATTTGAATTGAAGTTTTGGTTTATAAAGTTTAATGTTTAATAATTTGTATCACAATTGATTCACCCCCGTCTCAGTTGTGCTTGTGGACTATTATTCCTAACAATTGGCATCAAAGCTACTAGTCCTTAGAGAGAAATCTTAATAGCTTGAGGTGATCCTAAAGATGTCTTACTATAGGAAGGATAGTCCAAAATTTGATCGTGAAAAATTTGACAGTTGGAAGAACAAGATGAGAACACATTTGCTATGTTTGGGAATTGACTACTAGATGATCATGAAAAGAAAGGAAAAGATCAAGACTAAGGATGAATTGGATAAATCTACTAAAGATGAAAATAATATATTCTCATGTAACATAGTCACAAGGGAATCATTAATCATCGCACTTTCTGAAGGTGAATTCACAGAAGTAAAAGATATAGATTCTGCACATGAAATTTGGACAAGATTGGAAGCACTATATGAAGGAGACAAGTTTATAAAACATGCGAAGCTACAAAACTTGAAGACAAAGATGAAATCATTGAAAATGAAAGATGATGAGAACATTAGAGATTGTGCACAAAGAATTACTAAAGTGGTTACTGGCATCAGAAACTCTGGAGGTACTTACAGTGAAGAAGAAGTGATTGCAAAGATTCTCAGATCTCTGACACTTGCATACAAAACTAAAGTACAAGCTATAGAGGATATTATACCTTTGACACTAAACTTAAATAGAGAGATGTTGATTGGAAAGATAGCTACTTTTGAGGCTGTAGAACTGGGAGATTCTTTACCTTAAGTTGAGTAAGCATTAAAGGCGACTGTGTATAGAAACAAAAAGACCTTATCTGGAATTGTGAGCACCATCAATAGTTATATAAGAGAAGAACTTGGATACTATGCTGATGAATGGGAACAAATTTAGGAGGAAGAAAGAAAGCTAGATGAAGTGGTAGCCTTGATCGCTAGAAGAGAGAAGAGAGGTAAGGGTAAATTTCAAGACAAGTTACCTTTGAAATGTTTTTCATGCAACAAGATTGGTCATTTTTCATCTTGATGTCCTACAAGGGTTCCAAAACAAAAACCTAAGTTTTACAAATCAAAGTATTCAAAAGACAAGGAATGTTATTATGCTAGTGAACGTATTTCTAATGATGATGAAATTGGATGTAGTGCTATTAAGTATGATGAACCTATACATGAAGAAAAAGCCTAGTATCTCATGTTGAAATGAAATCTGAATGGGTTATAGATAGTGGTTGTTCACATCATATGAATGGAGATAAAAATAAGTTTGTTAGTCTGAAAAGATATGATGGTGGTGTTGTTAGATTTAGTGACAATAATCCTAAACTTATCATTGGATTTGGATCTATTTCTCTCGATGGAAAGACTAATATTGACAATGTACTGCTTGTTGATGGACTTAAGCATAATCTGTTGAGTGTTGGACAACTAGTGGACATAGGTTATCAATTGAAATTCATTGATGGGAAATGTTCTATCATAAGTAAATTAGGAGACTTGATCACATCTGGTACTAAATCTAGAGGTAATGTATTTGAATTGAATACATCTAAAGCTTCTTGTTTTATTGTGAAGGTTGATGAGAGTTGGCTATGGCATAGAAGATTTTTTCATGTTAACTTTGATAACATTGTGAAGGCAAGTATGAAAAATGTTGTAAGAGATCTACCTAAGATTGTGAAACCATCTAACACTACGTGTAGAGAGTGTGTTATGGGGAAGCATACTATAAGAAGTTTTAAAAGAAATTAATATTCAGCAAAAGGGAAGTTGGATCTGGTACATACAGATCTATGTGGTCCTACAAGAGCAAGATATTATTATGGTGAAAGGTACTTTATACTTTTTGTTGATGAATTTTCTAGAATGATGTGGGTTACATATTTGAGAGAAAAATCTAAGGCATTTGACAAATTCAAGTTATCAAAGAAAAAGTTGAGAATGAATCTGGTTTGAAGATAAAATGTTTGAGATCAGATAGAGGTGGTGAGTTTACATCAGAATTATTTAATAGATACTGTGAAGAGCATGGAATATTCAGACAGGCATCTACTCCTAGGACACGACAATCGAATGGGATAGCAGAGCGAAGAAACAAAACAATATTAGACGCTACCATAACTATGTTGCTAGAAGGAAATGTATCACATGTTCATTGGAGAGAGGCTGTTGGTACTGCTGTGTACACCTTGAACAAAATTCATATTAGAGAAGGTACAAGTAAGACTCCTTATGAATTATGGTTTGATCATAATCCTACTGTAAAATATTTCAAAATATTTGGAAGTAAATGCTATATCTAAAGAGATGATTAGATAGGGAAGTTTGATGCTAGATGTGATGAAGGTATCTTCCTTGGTTATTCTACTAAGAGAAAAGCATATAGATATTTCAATCTGAGATTGAGGAATTTGATTGAAAGCGCTAATGTGAGGATAGATGAAATTTTTCATATTCAGGAAACAATGTATGACCGTGGACAGATTGTAGAGATAAAAGAGGTCACTATTGAACCTATAGAACCTTTCATGGTTGATGATGAGATTGAAGATGAATCAATTGATCTTACTGAGACTCCTAAGACTTTGAGGTATGTTAAGAAGAACCATCTTGAAAATAAAATCATTGGTAATGTAAGTAAAGGAATGATGACAAGAACTAAAGTAAGAGATGAAATTTGTTTGATTTCTCAAGTTGAACCGAAAACTTCTGATGAAGCATGTAGAGATGAATCTTGGACTAAAGCTATGCAGGAATAACTAGAATAGATAAAGAAAAACAATACTTGGGAATTGGTTCCAAGACCTAACAACAAAAATGTGATAGGAATTAAATGGTTTTTTAGAAATAAAATGGATGAGGAAGGAACAATGGTAAGAAATAAGGCTAGACTGGTTTGTAAAGGCTACTCACAACAAAAAGACATAGACTTCAAAGAAACATTTGCTCTTGTTGCTAGGTTGGAAGCTGTGAGATTATTTCTTGCTTGTGCTACACATAAAGACTTTAAAGTATATCAGATGGATGTGAAATCTGCATGTTCTTGAATGGATATTTGGAAGAAGAAGTATACATAGAGAAACCTAATGGATTTCCTTTGATAGAAGATGAAGACATGGTTTGTAAGTTGAAGAAAGCATTGTATGGACTGAAACAAGAACTAAGAGCATGGTATGCAAGACTAGATAGGTATCTACTTTGTCTTGGATGGACTGAAACAAGCACCGAGAGCATGGTATGCAAGACCATATAGGTATCTACTTTGTCTTGGTTTTAGAAAAGGTAATGCATATAGTAATTTATATTTAAGAACTGGTGAAGATGAAATCTTAATCATAGAAGTTTTTGTTGATGATATCATTTTTGGAGGCAATGATAAAATGAGTAAAAATTTCTCTAAAGAAATGGAAAATGTATTTGAAATGTTAATGATTGGTGAGATGAAATGTTTTATTGGTTTGCAAATTAATCAGAGTAAGATTGGTATTTTTATATCTTAGACCAAGTATCTTAAGGAAATGTTGAAGAAGTTTGGAATGGAAGATTGTAAACCTGTTGGAACACCCATGGTGACTAGTTACAAACTTACTAGTAATGATGAAACTCAAAGAGTTTTTTAGATAAAGTACAGATTGATGATTGGAGGTCTACAATATCTAACTCACACCAGACCAAATATTTCCAATGCAGTTGGAATTGTGGCAAGATATCAAGCATATCCTAAAGAGACACACCTTGCTGCTATGAAAATAATTTTCAAATACTTGAAAGGAACAATAGAATATGGATTATGGTATAAAAATGTAGATGACTTTATTTTACAGGCTTATATTGATGCTGATTGGGAAGATAATGTTGATGATAAAAAGAGTACAAGTGGTGGAACATTTTTCCTTGGAAAAAGACTAGTTTCATGGTTAAGTAAGAAGCAAGACTGTATTGCTCAGTCTACTGCTGAATCTGAGTATGTTGTTGCAGCTATAAATTGTACACAAGTTGTTTGGATGAAACAAATGCTAAAGGACATTGGAATAATTTTTGAAGAGCCAATGGTTATCCATTGTGATAACAATAGCATATTGAATATGTCAAAGAATCCTATAATGCATTCAAAGACAAAACATATTTCTATTAAGTATCATGTCTTGAGAGACAAAGTTACAGAAAAAGAGATTAGACTGGAGTACATTAACACAAAGGAACAAGTGGCAGATATATTTACAAAACCTTTGCCAAAATATTCTTTTGAGAATCTTAGAAGCATACTTGGGGTAAGAGCCCCTCCTAGTTGTAATTAATTGATGTAGGCATGCATCAATCTAGTGGCTTTCAAAGCTATATCATTTTCTAGACTTGATGTATGGATCTACTCCTTAGGGGGAGTGATTGCAGGAACACTATGGAACACATTTGGGTGATTTTGCACCTGACTGTTAGACATGAAGATTTGAAAAATCTACACCTTACAAAAGATTACAGAAGAGTTATGACACCCTTTTCCATTGTTTCCAAAGGGGGATATATTCTATGTGAAAATCCATACCATTTTAGGGAGATTTGTGTTGAGGATATTAAGAAGATTGTATTGAGAGAGAGTACTTTTGGGTTGATGGATTTTCCCATACATTGACATCAATGCCAAAGGGGGAGATTATTGGATGATATCAGAACTGGGTACTACAAATGTTGTTGGCATTCATGTTTTGTCACTAATGTCAACATATGTTTCTGTGGAGTGAACATACTAGTTATTACTATTGTATGATGACTGACAGAAGTGTACGGACACTGTACGGATGAATACGAACAAGGGAAGATGAGGATATGCAGAAGGATGTGTGATGATCTTATTTCTAAGATCACTTGGCTTAATATTGCATATTGAAGATGTTACAGATGTTTTAGTGAAGACTGGTTTCTGGACTGTGACAGTGATGCTTGACAGAGCAGGTCTCTGTGTTTTGGGTATATCTTACAGGCGATGATGATTTAGGTTATGCGAGCTTAAGGGATGATAGAGGACACCTTGAGCAATGTTTGGTTTTTTATTGCTAGTTGTGTGATTGTTGGTGAGGTCAGTTGTGGCGTGTATTCTGGAGAAGACCTATTTGTGGCCGAGTTCAGAGATGTATCGTGTATTATGGATTTTGAGTGTGAATTGCAGATCTTGGAGCATATCTGATGTATTTTAATTGATGTTTACTTGTTTTAGGTACCTTATGTATCTTAGCAAGGGGTTAAATAATTATTTTTATATTGGAAAAGCTTAATTGGATGACCTAATCAATTATTGTAATAGGGTATATATGAGAGATCTTTTCTTTTGAAAAGAAGTAGCATATGATAGTGATGTGATGAGAAGGTAATTCAAGATAGATAAGTGTGGAAGTTGTGAAGCTTGATTGGCTGTTGGATGTAGAGAAGAGTTTGTTATTATAGAACTTCATTGGAACTGACCAAGCAAAGACAATTGCTATCAAACAATTCACTGGATTGTATATTCCTTATATACACTTGTTCAGATTGTTAATCCTTGAGGGTGACTTTAACCTTCTTTGGGCAGTGTGCCTGGGTAGTGAGCCCACTATTACTCTTGACTCCTAACATGGTCTGTCTTTTAATAGGGACTATGTATTGCAATGTTGTAATAATCTCCTAACATGGCTAAATCTTTTAAAAAGGATACTATACTCTCAATACATCATTTGTGGGTGGTAATTCCCACCGAGGTTTTACCTTTAATAGGGTTTCCTCAATAACAAGGATTGTGTTATTGTGTTGGAATTTACAGTGTTATCATTTGAATTGAATTTTTGGTTTATAAAGTTTAAATTTTAATGATCTATATCAGAACTGATTCACCCCCCTCTCAGTTGTGCTTGTGGACTGTTATTCCTAACATCGGTAGCTCTGTAACTTATTCCTACACACAAAAAAATGGGGAAGAAGGTTGGATAAAGGGTTTTTTGTGAGTCAAACCCTTGTTTATGAATCAATCTTGAAATGAAAGAAATGAAAGTGTGTTTTGATATAGAAGAGTCTAGATCTAAGAAATGAAGTTATGATACCTTTGGCAATACAAATGCTTCTTTGAATGCGATAAAATATGTTGATCCAATTGCTTTGACTTGACACAAAAACCCAAAATGAAATCTTGAAAGACAAAACCTTATGAAATGGATGTTGTAATTAACCGCAATGTTTGATTGAGAGAGGAAGAAGAAGACTTGAAGAGGTAGATGTATCTCCTTCCTTGATAGAACACTCCTTTGCTTAGGCCTTCAATGAGAGAAATAAGTTAGATCCATGAAGAAGAACACCTTGAATGCTTGGGAAGAAGGCTTGATTGCTTGAAATTGATAATGAATGCTTGATCTTGTTTCTTCAATTCTCACTTGTAGTTGATAATAGATAATTTAAGTCTTGATCATTGTTACCAAAATGACCTCTCTGAACATCTTAGGGGTTAAAACTCAAGCAGGCTGACCACTGGACCTAATTTCCCACCAAAACCCAGACACTAACCTCCGATTCAATTTTGGGCCACTTTAGGTAGGAAAATAACATTTGAAACATTATGTTCCTAGGCACATAACATTTAAAATGTTATGTACCTAGGAAAAAGGGCCAAAAATTGGTTTGGGTTTTGAAATGACAGGGCATATGTGGGATTATCAACTATAGCCAGTTTTGAGGTCGGGATAGAACTCAAAGACCACAAATGGTAAGATAGGGCCTAGGTCATGATGAAACAAATTTATTGGATTGGAGGAAAAATAGAGGAGCACACTTAGAAATAAGGTCTTACCTTGATTTTAAATGAGATTGAAATGAAAGAGGACCCATATTTAGGTGCCCATGAGGTCCTATTATAGAAAATACACTAAGGTGGGTGCTAAATAAATTCAAAATTGTACGCTAATTGAGTGCTTAGAATTTAGGATGGTACAATGAGCATGAATCAAAATACCATTGTGGATGTTGTCATTAAATAGGATGCTAGTGGACAATTATAGGGTATTATGGCACTTGAAGAGGGAAGCTTCCTATAGTAGATGGTGATGACTATAATGTATTGACACTCTAACCAAAATTTGAACTTGAATGGTTGGTAGTTGCAAAAGTGAGTAGGAACAATAATAATTGTGTTGGGTTTTGCCTTGTGGGCTTCTTCGATGATGAAACCATTGACAAGAAGACCTACAAAGCACTTTGAGGATAAAAATATTAACATAAATTTAGCCAACCTTGCAACACTTTCTTATTAAAGAGTCAGTCGTGATGTACAAGCCATGAATGTGAGTTTTAGTTGCCAATGAAACCCTTCACACCTACCTCATGCTAATGCCTTAACTAGATTTGTTACCAAAAATACTTGTTATACTTATGAGAATACATGCAAATTTGAACAAAAGCACCATACAATACTTCCCACTGCTCAAAATAATGTATAAGACTAATCAACAAAGGTGACAAGATTTTGGAAGAAAATAATTCAAAACCTAAAACAAAGGTCCACCATGGTATACAAAAAATATGGCCCAAAGATTGTGAGAATAAACACAAACCACACATATCTCTAGATTAGTAGGACCAACCCTATGCCATTGGTATGATTTTTCCTCTTATTATTTGTGCCTCTCCCACTTATTACCAAGGTCTACATATACAATAAATCTATTTTGAAATTCTCTTTCAATAGTCTTAAAATCTAAAGGTGCCCATAAGAGACAACTATTTTCTATCACTCATTTAAATGTAATTGATGCTAGTCACCATGGTTGATTCACATAGGTAAACTGGGCATCAATTTTACGCACTATTAGTTTTTAATGTATGTGAATATAACGCTTCAACTTTAAATGTTTTGAATTTACTTGTAGGGTGTTTGCAACAAGAAACAAAGGCCTAGGAAAGGCCACAAAAGAACAAGCCTCAATATGCCAGTTACAACACACATGCCAAACAAACCATTACAAAAATACAACCCAAAAAATACCACTTACAACATAGAAAACAAACTATAGACAACCCATAACAAGAGTGGGGTAGATAAACAACCAAACCCAAATACTACACAAAAAATACTTGGGCAAGATCCAAGAGATGGCCAACACCCTCATCCTTAAGATACCTTAAAACCCCAAAATGTCTCCACATCAATAAAAGATAATAGTAAGGATCTTGGCAGACAAACAATATCCACCTTCAAAGGTGACATTGAATGGTTGAATATGGGTAGTCACACACTCTCCACCTCCATAAGAGATGAAACAATTAGTGAGAGAAAAGTTGAGACAAAAAACTAGACCTCCACGAATGCAACCACCAGAATATGACCACCACCAAACCTATAGAAACATCATCCACCTCAATGGGATTGCTACGAGTGCAGGTAGAAACCACACGACTCCACCTCATAAAGATATTTAAGTGTAAAAATTGGGTTATGTCTCAACGAGCCCCTGAATTGGGCCCCCCAAATTATAACCTTCAAACTAGGACCATCACTTGATCTACATAAGAAATATTCACCTCTATAGGACTATAATGAGTGCAAACAAACACATGGT
This sequence comes from Thuja plicata, assembly GCA_018584345.1. Lineage (NCBI taxonomy): Eukaryota > Viridiplantae > Streptophyta > Pinopsida > Cupressales > Cupressaceae > Thuja > Thuja plicata. Next base: position 632,394 of record MU227221.1, read on the forward strand.
AATGGAAATCTCATCCATTTCCAATCAAACAAACATGAGTAGAAATATCCTCCAAGACCCCACAAAAGGGAGAGAAAAATCTGCCAACAAAACCATTGCTACCACCATACCAAACCAAGTGAGGAAACCAAAGGGTGGCCTCCATAAAAGGATCTTCCGTAGGATAATGATTAATCCCAACACTAACCATTCTAATAGACATAATGCTTCTATTAGAGCCAAAGGACCAAATCCAAGCATCCCACATGAGAAAACACCCAACAACATAAGGGTAAAAGACCCCATCTTCAACATTCGCTACAACCAAGTGTAGGTCACAACTATAGATCACCATAACTCCTCTCCTTCCACCTAAAATGGTGAGGACACAACCTCTACAAATGTTAGAGGCAAATATCCCGACCTCCTATTGAGGGCCCGAGAAAGCTTATGCTAACAAAGAAACCACATACCATATAGGATTTTTGCCACCAAGAAAAGACCACATTCCACGGGAGGCACACTAAGAGCGAATTGCAACATAGCCTACTATAACTATATAGCCCTAGAAAAGATGTAGCCTTGCACAAAGGAATAATAAATGAAACTCAACACCAAGGTAAGGTTTCCAAAAAACCCAACAAGAAACCACCAACAAGGTCCAACAACCCAAGTGCAGAACATGCCACTACTACAACCCACCACACCTTTGATCACCAGAGATCAACACACTCTATTAGCATATGAGACTTGTAGAAAAAGACCAAAAGAGACCCCATCACTAGTACCCCTAGTTGATAGAGGTACTAGATTTGCACAACCCCAACAAGCAAGGTATAACAGAGACACCTAAAACCAAAAAATAAAACATACATTGGGGAGCGAGACATGTTGCAACCTAGCAGTGTTGGTAGCTTCCACCAAAGCCCAAACCCAAAGGGCATAAATCCCATCACCAATAACTAGCATATACACCACATCCCAACCCATAATAGGGACATGGACACCTCCCGTAATCCAAGGCCAAGTGCCAAGACCTAACGACATAGTACCAATGTTCAAATCCAACATAACCACCACAAACTAAAAGTTGAGAGTCGCTTAGGCTGCATGTATCCAAATATAGTAGAAAACTTACCAACATGGCCCAAGACTTTGTTCACATCTCTTCCACACAAAACCATTGTAGGAACAAAGGTGTCAGTAGTCTCAACACATCATTCTTGAAAAACACACGAACCTGCACCGAGGAGGAGCCTCTCATAGAAACAATGACTACGTCCCAATGAGAGAAGCGCTGTGCAACACACAAACCCTTTGCAACTAGATGACTGCAAAAATGGAGTCACAAAAGTTGGAATGGGCACTGAATAGAAGTCTAGAATAGTCCAACATGAAAATGTTGACTCACCTATGGAGCCAACCCAAAGCGACCACGATTATTATTATTATTGGTGAACCTTTTAATCTATTTTGTATTGTTGTAGGCATTATATGTATTAAATGTAATAATATTTGAGCATGATGGTACTATGTTGCATGATTGATATCTAGTACACTATTATGTTATATGCAATTTATGTAACTATTAGAGAAAGATATGTATTAGTTATGATTATTATGAATCTTTTTCATATCCATACTAAAATTGAACAAACCCCATTTCAAACATATACACATGAAACCAATAAAATTTATATCATATTAAATTTTTTCCAAAACCAAATGTATATTTAAATTATCTTTATTTACTTTACTTCAAAGTATTTTTTGGATAATCATTTTATGCCAAATATTAATTGAATCGTTTCTACAAATATTAATACCATATACTACATATTATAAAAAATATATAAATAAAATAAATACAACTCTTACAACAAAAGGAGTCAACATGATCAATTCTAGAACATATGTAGGCCGCGGGGCCCCTCTCTCCTACAACAAAACCAAGGGACATCAAGTTAATTTTTTTTTAAAAAGAAACGGTTTAAGTTGTTTTCCAAGCTGCAGCGTATGGGTGTCCTTCAAATTTAGCAAGTCGGTTTGGAATGGCTTGTGGAGGATTGATGGCAAAAGAAAGCACCAGATTTCTGTGCAGGGCTTACCAGACAGCAGGAAGCGAAAATGGTGGTGAAAAGAGTTACCGAATTGGGAGCTGTAGTTGTGGGAGGCCGATGGGCTAGATTTGGCGCTGCACACACTTTAACCAAAGCTGGAATTGAGGTAATTCTTTTCCCTGGAGGTCTCAGTACAGGCTTTACCATTCAATTCAATGTATTATTCTTCACTACTAATTATTATAAACAAATTTTCAAAATCACTATATAGCTTACACACATTTTAAATATAGGAGGGAACTAAACAATAATTTTGAAAAAGTTCGAAAAAATTCTAGCAATTGTTCTTCAGGAACATTAAATCAAATTGGGTATTAAATCAAATTGGGTATAATGTAGAGACTATAGAGTAATTTTGAAGCATATACACATTCTAGAACGGAGATGGGCTACCCAGTGATTTTCCAACTTTGGTCCCACTCAAACCCTTGTGTAGTTTTTGCATGCCTAGTGATGATATGGAAATCTTTGATCACGACTCGTGCCTCCCAATCCCATGAAGAATCCTATTCTGACAGATTGTAATATTGTGGATCTAAAAGCTAATCAGTCATTCCATTAACAATCTTTGAAGCAAACCCTGGCTTATTAGAATTTAAGAAATCAGTCATTCCTTGATCTAAAACAGCTCCACATGCATTTGCATGATTTTTAAAAAGGGAATCAACCAAAAAAAAACTATTCACCAATCCAATTGGATGGAGAATATAATTCTTTGTCCTATATTCGGGTAATCACCTATCTCATAATAATTGTCTGACCACAAATATCAAATAAGAAAGCATTCCTAGGATAAATAGTGCTTTGTGCTTTAAGCGACTCCGGAACATCCATAATATAGAAATCATTCTTTTCTATATTGTAATCCCAACTATCTCTTACCAGATCTTTGAAAGTTTTGAGCTACTTGTTAGTATGTCAACTGGTCAGCAAAATATTGAAAATCTCAATTGGCAAATAAGGAGGATATATGGGATCTATTGTTTCAACATTCTCAGCTCGGGACTCACTGAGTCTAGGCAAGTCTTGGTGAGTCTTGTAACATTGATTTCAATAAGTTGCAAGGTAGGTTCAAGGGAATCTTACCTTTGCATTCCAACTTGATATTAATTTCACACTTTTCCTATGTTGCTGTCCAGAATTGTAACAGTTTCATGCTGCATCTTTAAAACTTTCCCTAATCTAGCAAAACCTTTCTTGTTTTTAACATTGATTAGCTTCTCACCATTGATGATTCTCTAATTTTTATGGTGTGTAATATTGTTGTGGCAATTTGGATCTCTTTCATTTAATTTTTGTTTCAGTGATTTGTCTTATGTTCAGCAAGTTGTAATAAAGGGATCTCAATTTGTTAGTTAGATTGGTAAAGGCAAATGTATGCCTTCATTTGTAATATTTTGTAGCAGGATATTAGAATCCATGGATTTGAACTCATTAAAACCATAACAAAATCACTCCTATGAGAATTTGCACATTTTTAGTATACCTTCCTAATTTGAGAGCTTTTATAGACCTTCTTGTGGGGGTTAATTCTGCTTCTTTATAGTACTCGAGAGGTATAGGTTTAGTTTTAGCAAAAAATCTAGAAGATCTTGTATCTGTAAATGCCTCTAAGCTTTAGGGCTTATACTTAAGAAAATAAAAATTAATCCTAATGTATTTACAATTATTTATAGAGTGATGCAGGAGTATCACTCGTTCCTTTGAATTTTGGTTTCTTTTATTCCTTTTTTGCATATTTTTATGGAGTTCTAGCTTAGGATGGTTTTGTTGAAGTCTATAGTGTTGGTTCTGTGCATTGTCTGTTCTTTCTTCTATGTTCAGATTTCCTTGCAATGCAGAGTCAGAAGTATATTACTCCTGTTTAGAAGTATTGTCAACAAATATGAAATATCTGCCAATATGGTGACAAGAAGTGGTCAGGAATTTGGAAGTTCAACGGTCTTGACTGTTGGGATTCATTATGAGAAGTTGGACAGTTTTTTTTGTGGAGTCAGAAGCCACGAAAGCAGAGGGATTTCACTGGGTTCAGGAAGAGCCATTGAAGAGGAAAATCTGCAGGTCGATGTGAGAAGGGAATCTATCTGTGTGGACAGAAGTTAATTTTTTGTAAACAACTTGTATCTGGAATGGATTCCCAAAACCTTTTGGGAATCGAAGACTATGTAAAAGCCCTCATAATAAAGCTCCATGGAATGTGTAAATATTCTCTGTTTTCAAGTTTACTGAAAGTATATTGGTTGTGTTCTGTATTGCTCTGTTCAGTGTACAGTAACAAGAAGCCTGATCATTACTTTTCTGTTTATTTACTGGAATAGTCGTTTGTTTTGAGGCATGGCTATCTGTTATTTTGTCTTGTGAATTTCAGTCACATTGTTGCAGGGAGGAGCCTCGTATTGGTATTGGCTGCCATCACAAAATACATGCTTGATACTAACGTAGTGGTGGCGTGGCCCAATCTGCTTCCAGGCCCAATCTGCTTCCAGGATAATTTTTCCAAGGGAAAACATTCTTTTGCCCAAGTCATTTGAATTCTTTTCTTATCTAAGGCTAATCTTTTTATGTCTTCAAAATAATTTTTAATGTGATCTAACCTAACCATTAATGGATTGATGCTGCTTTCCTTTTGTTTTTCTTCTTTATCTTCTTTTTATCTTCTTTAGAATCACAGGGTTCACTTAAACCTTCTTCCCCTTATTCTGAAATTTCTTCATTGTCTTCTTTCATTGATTCTTTTGAGCCCGTTTCATATGTTTTTACCAAGCATCTAAAATAATTATCAACAGATTATTTTATGTGTTGAATATTGAATGAATATTTTATTACAAGGAGCTTGAAGCTCATATATACATGACGATAAAACCAGAAATAGAAACTTCTAAAATACAACATAATACAAGATTGAGCGTTAATATTAGAAACATTCTAATACCCTCCCATAATGCTCAATCTGTTAATAACACCAATAGCTTCCCTGAATTTTACAAATTTATCAGAACCGAGAGACTTGGTGAAAATA
>MU227221.1:652017-677814 GCA_018584345.1 Thuja plicata
AACATAAGGTCTCCATAAAGTGAAATAATAATAAAATCTAATGGAAAACCTTGCTCCACTCACATACGAAGCCAAATAATCACCAAATAAACGTAAAAATGACTCTCTCATCACCTCCATCTGCCTATGAGAGTCTGGAATAGGCAAATCCATGTAAAGTGTCTTGTCGTACTAGAGAGGGGACATGACATAGACCCGTACATATTCAGTCATAACTTTTGAATCCAAGACTTTCTCTCCAATCGCTTCGGTGAGATTCTTTAAAATTAGGTTTTCACCAACATATCCGAAATTTAGGAAAATCCAACGGTGCATTTGTGAGATATGGTCCTTTTACCGAGACTGTATTTTCTGAGACAGCCACACATTCACCAGCAACAAACTACTCTCTTACATTTGCAATCTGGCTCTGATACCATGTTAAGTTTTTAGGATAGCTGCAAATGTAATAACACTCTATGTTGTATGAGTTTCCCAAATGCAACAATCTCTCTTTCATTTATATTAGGAATGAGGCTAGGAGAGACATGTCCCTTCATGGGACATGTCTATTCATTATTATTTATAAGAAAGGACATGCCTCTTCCTATTAATCATAATTTAATCAATNGTATAATGTTTCGTCAATCAATTATTAATTAAGAATAATATAATAATTTAATATTGAATATTAAATTTTCATATGATTAATAATAATATAACATATATAATATATTATTATTAATCAACATGTATTATATATATTCTAATGATCATACGACTGAAGCTATGAACATTAACAATCCTGAATTGTGCCCTTAATCAAACCTTCTGCCCACTGATCCTTTGCACACTCTGCTGCAGTCAACTCCCTCCAATCAGCTGATATCTCTACCAATGAACACAAGTCTGGTCTCTGAGAGAGTACATCTGCTACTGCATTCTTCTTCCCTTTGACATTTTCAACGTCAAAGTCATAGGCATGTAGTTTAGTAATCCGTTTTTGCTGCCTATCATTAAGATCTCTCTGGCTCATGAAGTACTTAATGCTGTTATGATCCATCTTAATCACTAATTTTCCCCCTACCAGATAAGACCTGAACTTGGCCAACGCATGCATGATGACCAACATCTCCCGATCATAAATAGAATAGCTCTTCTCCACCCCTCTCAATTTCTTGCTCTCAAAAGCTATGGGATGTTTCTCCTGCATCACACAACACCAATCCCATCTCCTAAAGTGTCACATTGTAACTCAAATGGCATGGTGAAGTCTGAAAGAGCTAACACAAGACATGATGACATCACCTTCTTGAAGTCCTCAAAACATTGCTGTGCTACATCGGACCACTCAAAGGCCCCTTTCTTCGTAAGGTTTGTCAAAGGAGCTTCTCTATATGAAAACCCCTTCACATACCTCCTGTAGAAACCACACAATCCAAGGAACCTCTTTAGCTGCAAAAGGCTAGTTGTGTTGGTGTTATATCACAAATAGCACAATACAAGGAACATATAACTCAAAACACAAAACACAATAGTTATCCTAAGAAAACTCTCCAACTTGAGGGGAAAAACCCAACCACACCAAAAAGATTACTTTATTGAATAATAATAGAAGTTCGATATTACAATGCTCACAAAGAACTCTCTCTGTAGATGAACAAAATAATGACAACTCATTACACACCGTTCTCAATCACTCTCAAATATAATCAACCTCATGACACATGACTCTTCATCAACCTCCACGACACATGACTCTTCATCAACCTCCAGCAACTGCCGTGACAAGTAACCCGACCACCGTTATACAAGAAAAATGACTCTTTAATATCACAACCAGTATATTCAATCAATGCCTCCACTGTAAGAGTATATGAAGCATTCAAATGCCTCCATCGTATGAACTGACTATTCAACACCTTAAGTCAATGAAACATAAGAAAGAGCAATTGCTTACATAGAACAAAAACAACCAACTGCGCATTACATGCATCTTCAAAATAAAATCATATTCGACATGCTGAAATGAGAACCGACAACCTGCAATAAAATACGTCTATCTCAGGTAGAGACGACTATCTCAGATTGGAAAAAAATAGCTCCCGACGCTATATCTCCAACACTCCCTCTTAGCTAGGGAGGTATCTTTCCAGATATCCATGTCTTGGAATCTCTCAACATGACACCCACAATGGTTACACCCATTTGTGGAAAAGATTTTTATCACAAAATATTTCAACGTGATAACGTCATGGAATCACTCAACATGACGTCCACCATGGCTACTCCCATGTGTGGAAAGAAACATATACACAAGCTCACATTACAGAGTCACTCAACGTGATGTCGTCATGGAATCTCTCAACATGATGTCCACCATGGCTACTCCCATGTGTGGAAAGAGGAACATCTCTCAAGGGCTTTCACCTCATATTTCTCCATCTCAGAGAAACATGCATTACAAGGACTTTCACCTCATATTTCTTTCTCACAAAGAAACATACACTAGAAGGGCTTTCACCTCATATTTCTCTCTACAGAGAAACATACATTGCAAGAGCTTTCACCTCATATTTCTCTCTCATACAGAAGTATACATTATAAGAGCAACTGATGCTGAGACTCTCTCTCAGCAGAGACTCCCTCTTGGCAAGGGCAACATTATCATAGCTTTGATTATCACAATAAATTATAGTTGGCTCCAATGATAGACCAAACAAGGAGCTTTCAAAGACACACTGCTTAACAAGCTTGCTGATCCTCTGCAAAGGACTTGGCACTCTTCCTCTGCTACTCAAGCTCCCTCTGAATATTCTTGAGCCTAAAGAAATCCTTCCTCTTTGGCTTATCAATCTTGACTCTAGTACACCGCATCTTATAATAAGTAGTCGGAGGCTTGGGCATAAACTCAAACCCTCCAAGCTCACGCCTCTGGCGCATCTCCTTGAGGGTGGAGAGTATATCAACACATCACAGAGCAAGATGCTGAAGGCCAGGGCCCTCATTGTGCTCCAAATAAGTCTGAATCTGAGACTTCCTCTTAGTTCTGTACACATGCTTGTTCACTGGCAATAACACCATCTCATTATTGCTGGCCAGCATCATATTTGAAGTAACTACATTTCAGTCATTAATAGCGATCATCATAAGCTGGACGCCCACGACTCAGATGGTCACAGGGTGCTGGTCTTACTCTATAGCTTCCTTCATAATGTGTAGGCCTACCAAATAACAATCACTTCCCCTACCAATAGAAGTATCACGATTATATCCTTGTTCCTTTCCATATCCATTTGGTGCATAATAATCACTCCCATATTGATCATGACTATCAGCACCACGATCTCTTTCACCATATTGACCACCACTATAGTGGTCATCATAGCGGTCTCCAAAAAAAATGATCTCCATGACAATACATTCTCTTGCCCTATGCTCTATCTCCTTGGGACGACTACAACATAACACAAAAAAATCATCAACTTAATCATATTATCGAGGGAAGAAAAACATTTTCTATAAGCAACTCATATAAATACATGCAACTAATCTAATACAGACGCAAATTATACAAGTTCTAATAGTTTTTTTTTCTTAATAGATAATACTAAATTGAGAAGATAAAAAATAATAGAAAACTAATACAAGGACAATTCTAAATTCTTCAAGAGTGTCAATACTTATCTCTCAAATTTTGCTAGATACGGTTCTCAGTTAATCATTCGAACTCAACCCAATAGATCCAGCTAGCAATGGAAAGTCACTTATAATGCAGAGAATATTCCCCGCTGGTCAGCAAAGAATGAAACCTTCATCCACGATGTCCCCAAAGCATGCAATCATTTTCATCTAGTCTTCTAGTGCCATGATTGGACATTGGGCCAAAGGGAGATACTAGAAACGATATGCGCTTGGAAACCAAGTATTGTTGATATTCACTTTAGGACTAATTGTCCTCAGCTAATCTTCCCCAATTCTCTCAATTCCTGGAGATATAGTCTTGCGGCAGGGGATGATCTATATCAACATTCATGACTCTGAAAGGCTTAAATCAAATTCACAGCTCCAAGCTTTGCTTTATAAATAAGTCTCTGCACCAATGACAGGAAATGCTCCAGATTTACTGTTATACACTAAATTTGCACCTTGTTCAAGCTCTCTTGGTCTTGATAATCTAGTATAACATGGGAATCACTTCGAGGTTGTGGGACCTATGCTAACTTGAAGTGAAGCCTCCGGTTTCTAGGCTGGTTCCTCTTGGATAATCACCTAATCTGCTCTTGAACATGAAAAGTAAACTTGAAGGAAAAGGGATAGAAGGAATGCTTGAAAGGGAAATAACTGAAAGCAAATTATCCTACTAGGTGATACACCGAAGGTAACTTGAAACATGACACAATAACCAAACTAGCATGAAGGTTCTCAGATCTAGTAGAACACAATCTTTCTGAATAGGCTTGCATAAGTATTGCACAGAGAGGTCTGGAATGGAAAGAGGCTATTGGAGGAAAGAACAAATTTCACAGGCAATAACATTTCCAAGCAAAGTTAGACACAGACTGTGACCTGCAAACAGACATTCACTTCAGCAAATAGGCACAGGAGTGAGACAAAGTAGCCAGGGATGAACAAAATCCACAGGGTAACCTAAATCAAATCACACACAGTAGTACACAGAGATGTTGAAAGGAAGAAAGGCTTCGGAACTCTAAGATTTCTCTAGCTTAAGCAACTATATATATTCTAGTAAGAAAAATATAGATAAAGAAAAGCTTGAGGGCAGAGAAATGCCACAGAAAGCTCATACAGAACCTCTATTTCAATGAAAGATTACAAGAAGTGAAGATTAGAGGGCAGAGAAGATGCCACAAAAAATCTTGCGCCAACTGGAAAAAATCTAAGTTAAAAAGCTTGAAAACTAACTTATATACATGTTCCTCTAGCACGCAGGCTCAGGAAACAATCCAAATCCTAGAAATTAGGGTTTACAATAGATTTTGCATAAACAATGCAAAAACTCGAATGCTGTCCATTAATGCATGTAGAAATATCTGAGACGATCAGATATATCTTTGAATATCTTCCATTTTGCCATAAATGTGGCTTGAAGAGTCGGCTCAACCCATCTCTCTGTCTACAACTTGAAATATTAGGCCACCGCCATAGCTCTGAGATCAGATCTTTTGAATATTTGAATATTTAAATGAGCAATGGTCACAAGTGGCGCGGGTACTTGCATCAACGACCGAGAGAAAATCTTATTCCTGGTTTAAATCATAGCCGTTGATCTTTATCTTTGGTTCAGATTGTCTTTAATCCGCCTTTTACCTGCCTTTTACCCAGGTTACCATTTTCTTTGTGTCTCGGAGTCTCTAAACTATTCCCTTAACCTTGGTCCCTTTCCGAGACTTAGCGACAATGTAGTCGCCTAATCTCCTTACCCTTCACTTAACTTTGCATTTGTTTCGAGACTTAGTAACAACCCTGCGATCTTGGCAAGATCAACGGCTCGCGGATGATCCTTGAATGATTTTGGAATATTCCCTTTCCTCATGAGACTAAGCGACTGAAAGAAAACTCGAAGTCGCCAAACCATATGGAATATTCTGCCGTGTTTGGGAGACTTAGAGACTAAGCACATAAAACCCGGGCCCGCCTGCTGCCATGTGTCGATCCATTATTTGCTTATGACCATTTGAGCTGTAAATTCCACTTTGTCACTATTCTGACCGAGCACATCTGCCACATGTCATCACAACTTGATCACTTATGAGATAGATCTTGCGCATCTTATGGCCAAGTCATTAAGTTGATCGCACGATCTGATATAACTTGCGCGATCTTTACCTTTATCTCTGACTCCAGTCTTAACTCAACTTTGACTTTGGTAGCAAAAATCCTTAATGTCTCCATGTCACTGAATCATTCTCCTAACTCTGAGTTTATAACGAGATCACGCGACCACCGCAGGATCATCTTAGCATCAACGATTATCGCTAAGTCTCCAGACCAAAGAGGAATATTCCATTTCTTATCGAGACCCAGTGACAACCGTGAGATCAAAACATAATCAACGGCTCATATCAAATCATCCGGAACTCGGAACTTGCCTTTACTTAACCCTTTCTTGATTTCCTTGACCGTGATTTGTTTTGGAGACTTGGCGACTAAGTAGTCTCATAATCTCCTATCATTCTCCTTAACCATGGTTATCTCCTAAGACACCGCGACTGAAAGGAGCTTAACCCAACTTAGCTTAAACTCAAGTCATATTTGCAGGGTTAGAAATACACTGAGTCGCGAGATCTCATGATCTTTTGTGAACCTTGGGTTACTTTGGGAGACCTAGCGACTAACCTCTGATCAGAAAACAATCCAACGATCAGTGTTAAGTCTCGAGAGCTAGACAACATATTCCTTTTCTTCACGAGATCATGAGACTAGAGGTAATCTCGGGGTTGCCAGACAAATAAGAATATTCTCTTTCCTTCACGCGACTAAGAGACTACGGGTAATGCTGAATACGCACATGACTTAAAAGAGACTTAAGTTGCTTGGAAAAAGTAAATGAGAAATAGAACAGCCATCGGTTAACTAGGTTTTTTTCACTTAGGCTATTTTTTGCATGAACAAGGGTAAACCCGAGAGCCTGAAAATTGTAGAGAACAGGATCAAGACACAAAAATATGGTAGAAACATACAAGCTGGGCTCTACCCTCGTGGGAGCCACATTTTTCTCCACTTGTAGCCAAATTTGATAGGATGGGGAAATTTTGGATAACATTTTGGCGATTTCTGCTGGATGTCAGCCTGCTAGACATAAAAAACCAATGGCTTATTGACATTCCATTGGGCATAGGAGTTTGCGTTGAGCACATAAAAACTTTTGGGAAGCAGGATTGAAACTAGGAGGAGGGACGACGAACTGTGCACAAGCACTTCTTGGAAAGTAGGAAACTAACCTAGAAAGCAGGAAAAATAGGAAAGCTAACCTAACCTAACCTAAACTAACAAGTGCAGAAAAATGGTCAAACAAAACCATTCACTGGTATGTTGAAATAACTACCCTTCCTCATTAACATATTTTGCATTGAATGCATAAGGATAGCCAATAAGATATGAGGCACAAAAAAGTATGTCAAATAATATAGAACTGCCTCTTGAAAACTGAGATAAAATTCACTTACCTCAAATGGCTCATATGAGGATATCTCAGTAAACTCCTTCTGGGCCAAGTATCTGATAGGACAGCCTCTTGAGAGTCTGAAAACAAAACTCTCCTTGATGGTTTCTTCTTTATCTTCATGGTTGTCCTTCATTATGGATAGCCATGTCAACTCCTCTTCCATGGTTAGGGGACTGTCATCATCTTTTAAACGGGCTAAGAGCTCATCAAAGCTATGAACTCTCTGAAGGTCTGGAATTGGTTCCAACTTATGTTCATTTATAAAATTTTTAGGAAGAGGGCAATCCAAGACTAGGCCTCTTTCAATAGGCACATAACTTTGAATCTCTGCTCCAGGGAATAGGGATTCTTCATTCAATTTGTCACAAAAAACCTCAATGGTGTTGGAAAACTAATCTTCTTCAAGGATTTTGTCCATGTTCTTTTCTTGGAAAATCTCTTCCATAACTGTAGGCTCATGAATTAGCGCATCCTTAGGATCAATTCCCTCCAGCTGCTGCAAATTTGCAGAAGTGGTCATGACTATCTTTCTCATCCCGCTCAACAAAACTAGGCAGCTCATCCAACAAAGACATAGCATTTTCCTCTTGATCAATCTCCTGTTGATCGCAAACCTTTTGTTCTAATTGACCTTCAGCCATAGGTAATGGCATGTTTTCTTCTTCATCAACGAAAAGGGGAAGCTCATCAAAACTATCAACCAAGAGCTCAAGTTGAGCATCAATCTCCACTTCCTCACCTTGTTGTCCCAACCTATCACAGTCATCACTCAGCACTGATACCTCTGATTTTCTCTCCTCATCACATGAAAGTTCATCTACCACAGGTCCTTGCTCTGATACTTGATCAATATCCTTGAAAAGACTTGGCATTTGATAGCCAGGAGGTAGAATCCATTGAGGTTGCCATGGCAGTTCAGTATCTTGAGAGACCAGAGGGGTCCCTTGGGATAGACAATTGTCTTGAGCAGACTGCCCTTGCAGAGTGGTGGACTGAAACTCCAGTATAGGTTCTTGGAAAGAAAGGTGATTGCTCCTAAAAATTGGGATGTGAAATTGAGAGGGCTCAGGGGTAGATATAGGAGGCATACCTTTCTTAAACCTTGGAAAATTGAAAACTCTGTGTGACATCTGCTGCTCCTTTGCATCTGGCTCTGTCTCAATACAATCCTTAGGCTGCTGTTGACCACAATAAGGCTGCTGTTGACCACAACAAGGCTGCAACTGTTCTATAACAAGTTCATTTGCCTGAAGGATGCCCCTAAAGCTTGGATATGGACGCATTGTAGGCTCTTCATGTATAGGCTTCTGAGGCAGGGGGGTCCTCTAGCTTGGAATTTTGAACTCATGACCCCCTCGTTCAGCAGTTTGCAATTTTAGCTCCACCTTCTTTGCAGCGATCTAGCAATCAAGATCTTCAAATTTTTTTCTTTGCTGCTCCTCACCAAGAGCCTCTGCCACTGGGTCAGAAACTAACTCTTGCTCATAAGTTTGAGCTTCCATGCCTTGCTTCTCCCTGATCTCAGACATTTGCTTCATCATATCAAGCAACAAACCTTTTGCCTTTTCCTGCTCCTTCATCATTCCAACCGAGTTTGAGCCTTGAGGCTGATTGAAAAAAACTTCATGTTGATCAAGCACGAAATAGTTTCCTTGGGACCGGTCAAAATTATGAGTCTGCTACCAATAAGGTTGAGAGGGGGCGGGAGGGTGGTCAGCGTGATGAGCTAGCTGCTCTTGACTTTCTTTTAGAGACTTTTGTGCCCATGATCCTTCTTGTTGGAGAGCCTGCTCATAAACTTGTGCAAGGGCATATTGATTTGGGGCATGCTGGATATATTGATAGCCTTGTATAGTATGGTAGCTTGGGGTAAAACCAGGCTTTGGATGATTCTCATATGGCTGATGACTAGCCCATTGAGCATTATTCTCATAATAGGATGGTGAGTAACCTGGTTGTCCATAATAACTTGACATGTCTACTCATGCAATTAGCTGGAATTTGAATATGAAAGATTTGAAACATAGCAGCACTTGATCTTTTGAAACCAGTAGACCTTCCAGAGTCACCAGATATGCAACACAATGACCTCTTCTAGGTCTGTACTATGTTATTAGCATACCAGAGATAACACAGTTTTGCAAGTAAACTTCTTTAGTAGTCCCACCGGGCGTGCCAGAACTGTTATACACTAAATTTGCACCTGTTCAAGCTCTCCTGGTCTTGATAATCTAGTATAACATGGGAATCACTTCGAGGTTGTGGGAACTATGCTAACTTGAAGTGAAGCCTCCGGTTTCTAAGCCGGTTCCTCTTGGATAATCACCTAATCTGCTCTTGAACATGAAAAGTAAACTTGAAGGAAAAGGGATAGAAGGAATGCTTGAAAGGGAAATAACTGAAAGCAAATTATCCTACTAGGTGATACACAGAAGGTAACTTGAAACATGACACAGTAACCAAACTAGCATGAAGGTTCTCATATCTAGTAGAACACAATCTTTCTGAATAGGCTTGCATAAGTATTTCACAGAGAGGTCTGGAATGGAAAGAGGCTATTGGAGGAAAGAGCAAATTTCATAGGCAATAACATTCCCAAACAAAGTTAGACATAGACTGTAACTTGCAAATAGACATTCACTTCAACAAACAGGCACAGGAGTGAGACAAAGTAGCCAGGGATGAACAAAATCCACAGGGTAACCTAAATCAAATCACACACAGTAGTACACAGAGATACTGAAAGGAAGAAAGGCTTTGGAACTCTAAGATTTCTCTAGCATAAGCAACTATATATATTCTAGTAAGAGAAATACAAATAAAGAAAAGCCTGAGGGCAGAGAAAATGCCACAGAAAGCTCATATAAAACCTCTATTTCAGTGAAAGATTACAAGAAGTGAAGATTAGAGGGCAGAGAAGATGCCACATAAAATATTGCGCCAATTGGAAAAAATCTAAGCTAAAAAGCTTGAAAACTAACTTATATACATGTTCCTCTAGCACGTAGGCTCAAGAAACAATCCAAATCCTAGAAATTAGGGTTTACAATAGATTTTGCATAAACAATGTAGAAACCCTAATGCTGTCAATTCTATTCATTAATGCATGTAGAAATATCTGAGACGATCAGATATATCCTTGAATATCTTCCATTTTGCCATAAATGTGGCCTGTAGAGTCGGCTCGACCCATCTCTCTGTCTACAGCTTGAAATATTAGGCTACCGCTAAAGCTCTGAGATTAGATCTTTTGAGCATTTGAATATTTAAATGAGCAACGGTCACAGGTGGCGCGGGTACTTGCATCAACGGCCGAGAGAAAATCTTATTCCTGGTTTAAATCATAGCCGTCGATCTTTATCTCTGAATCTGATTGTCTTTAATCCGTCTTTTACCCGCCTTTTACCCAGGTTACCATTTTCTTTGTGTCTCAGAGTCTCTAAACTATTCCCTTAACCTTGGTCCCTTTCCGAGACTTAACGACAATGTAGTCGCCTAATCTCCTTACCCTTCACTTAACTTTGCATTTGTTTCGAGACTTAGCGACAACCCTGCGATCTTGGCAATATCAACGGCTCGCGGAATATCCCTGAATGATTTTGGAATATTCCCTTTCCTAATGAGACTAAGCGATTGAAGGAAAACTTGAAGTCGCCAAACCATATGGAATATTCTGCCGTGTTTGGGAGACTTAGAGACTGAGCACATAAAACCCGGGCCCGCCTGCTGCCATGTGTCAATCCATTATTTGCTTATGACCATTTGAGCTGTAAATTCCACTCTGTCACTGTTCTGACCCAACACATCTGCCACATGTCATCACAACTTGATCGCTTATGAGATAGATCTTGCGCATCTTATGGCCAAGTCATTAAGTTGACCGCACGATCTGATATAACTTGCTCGATCTTTACCTTTATCTCTGACTCCAGTCTTAACTCAGCTTTGACTCTGGTAGCAGAAATCCTTAATGTCTCCATGTCGCTGAATCATTCTCCTAACTCTGGGTTTATAACGAGATCATGCGACCACCGCAAGATCATCTTAGCATCAACGGTTATTGCTAAGTCTCCAGACCAAAGAGGAATATTCCATTTCTTATCGAGACCCAACAACAACCGTGAGATCAAAACATAATCAACAACTCAGATCAAATCATCCGGAACTCGGAACTTGCCTTTACTTAACCCTTTCTTGATTTCCTTGACCATGGTTTGTTTTGGAGACTTGGCGACTGAGTAGTCTCATAATCTCCTATCATTCTCCTTAACCATGGTTATCTCTTGAGACACCGCGACTGAAAGGAGCTTAACCCAACTTAGCTTAAACTCAAGTCATATCTGCAGGGCTAGAAATACACTGAGTCTCGAGATCTCATTATCTTTTGTGAACCTTGGGTTACTTTGGGAGACCTAGCGATTAACCTCCGATCAGAAAACGATCCAACAATTAGCGTTAAGTCTCGAGAGCTAGACAACATATTCCTTTTCTTCACGAGATCATGAGACTAGAGGTAATCTCGGGGTCGCCAGACAAATAAGAATATTCCCTTTCCTTCACGCGACTAAGAGACTACGGGTAATGCTGAATACACACATGACTTAAAAGAGACTAAAGTTGCTTGTAAGAAGTAAAGGAGAAATAGAACAACCATCGGTTAACTAGGGTTTTTTTAACTTAGGCTATTTTTTGCATGAACAAGGGTAAACTAGAGAGCTTGAAAATTGCAGAGAACAGGATCAAGACATAGAAATATGGCAGAAACATACAAGCTGGGCTCTACCCTCATGGGAGCCACATTTTTCTCCACTTGTAGCCAAATTTGACAGGATGGGGAAATTTTGGATAACATCTACTTCTCCACTGGTAATAAACTATAATGTCCTCATTTCCGTCTCTCCACAATAGTGTTAAGACATGGACAGTACCACACACTCAAAAATATTCTTTGTAACCTTTACGACTCCACCTTGCAAAGTAGAGATGTACAGATTCGTGTCAATAGTTCACACGATACACAAAATAAGCATTCTTATAACTGATGACAGCAAGGATGCAACTGCCAATATATCTCCTGTAAGTATAAAAATTAATAAAAATGCTTGGTCTTACGCCTTGGAGGAAAGTTGTATCAATATTAAAGTGTGGACACAACTTAGACACAACTCGAAGTCTCCATTTGTTTATGTTGTCAACCAAAATGGTAATGCCAATATATTTGCAATCTTTAGTATCATCAATATTACCCAGTCAAGACTTTGGCTAGGCACAAGATAGGGACCATTTTCTTTCCACATGATGAATCTAGAGGCTTCATCACATGGATAAATAATTCCAAAGGCAAAAGGTAAAGCAGTTAATGATATTCTTATTGTCCAACACTAATGCCCAAACCCACAAGATTTAAGAACAACTAGCACAACTAAGAAGCTACAGAAAACCAATACAAGTTTGTGCATGGAGAATGCACAAAAATGATATTTATGCATAACAAAAATCCACCTGAATGTAGTGCATCCAGTCTTCCCAATATCAGGAAGGATCTCTAATGATGATTCATGCCTAAATGCGATAGATCACATAATCTGCGAACTAATCCATGTAACAGTTTTGACTTTTAAATAAACTATGAATAATAGTGCTTCATAGTTTGCTCTGATTTCATCGGGCATAGATGCCTCATATACTATATGGATAGTCACCTTACACACTATATGGAGTTTCACAAAAGTCTTCGATCTGCAAGTTATATGAAGACTCACGACATTTCATAGACCATCTCCAATGGGCACAAATGAGTATTAGAAGGATGCTTGCTCTGATACCATGTTGGTTTTATAGCAGAAATAGCACAATACAAAGAACAAATAACTCAAAACAAAAAACACAATAGTTCTCCTGGGAAAACCCTCCAACTTGAGGGGAAAATCCCAGCCACACCAAAAAGATTGCTTTAGTGAATAATAATAAAAGTTCGATATTACAATGCTCACAAAGAACTTTCTCTGTAGATGAAATAAATAATGACAAATCATTACACACCTTTCTCAATCATTCTTAGATACAATAAAACATAGTAAGAACAAAACTCTGCTACACAACAAGCAGTATCAATAATCTACTATTGTCTCTGCTAAGAGAAAAAACTGTTCCACTTCACCATCATGCCGAAAGTAATCAAATAGAAGATGGAATTACCAACGACTCATGAAAGAGAAGACTCTTCATTGTCTACAACAATGAGAGTTTGCCATTACTATTCAATTAATGCCACGACACATGACTCTAGCAACTACCGTGACAAGTAACTTGACCACCGTTATACAAGAGAAATGACTCTTTATTATCACAACCTGAACCCGTATATTCAATCAATGCCTCCACTGTAAGATTATATGAAGCGTTCGGATGCCTCCATTGTATGAACTGACTATTCAACACCTTAAGTCAATGAAACATAAGAAAGAGCAATCATTGACATAGAACAAAAAATGACCAGTTGAGCATTACATGTGTCTTCAAAATAAAATCATATACGACATGTTGAAATGTGAACCAACAACCTGCAATAAAATACGTCTATCTCGGGCAGAGACGACTATCTCAGATGGGAGAAAGATAGCTCCCGATGTTAAATCTCCAACAAGTCGGAGTTGGCCATTCAACAATGGCTCTAATCTTCTCTAGGTCCACTCTCACCCCATCTGTATTGATAATGTGTCCCAGATATAGAATCTCTGTCATCCCAAATTCGCACTTAGATTATTTGGCGAATAATGACTCTCTCCAAAATACTCAAAAGCTCCTCCAAGTGCCGCAAATGCTCCTCTCAGGTTTTGCTGAATATAAGGAAGTCATCAAAGAAGACTAGCACAAATTTCCCCAATTTCCTCTTGAAAACTCGGTTCATACAATTATGAAACATAGCAGGGGCATTGGTAAGCCCAAATGGCATTACCAAAAACTCGAAATGGCCATAGTGACACCTGAATGTTGTTTTCTCAATATCCTCGGCCCTCATCCTTATCTGATGATAACTTGACCTCAAGTCTATCTTAGTAAAGACGCAAGCTCCGTGTAACTCATCAATGAGCTCATCTATCCGTGTAATAGGGTACCTATTTTTTATTGTCTTTTTATTCAAAGTCGTGTAGTCAATATACATCCGCATAGTCCCATCCTTTTTCTTCACTACAACCGATGCAAATGGGCACTTGTTAGGCCTAATGCGACCCATCTCCAATAACTCCTTAATTGCCTTTTCAATCTTGTCCTTGTATTTGTTTGGGTGTCTATATGGAGTGGCGATCACTGGTTTAGCTCCCCCCTCTAATTCTATCACATGCTCAATGCCTCTCTCAGGAGGAACTCTTGTATGTCTAGGTGATAACTCTTCACCTGCTGATCTGAAATTGTAGGCATAATAAGGCACTTCGCTGCCCAATCCACCCCATCGTGTCTGAACAATCGCTCCATCCTCCTAAGTGGGACCACCCTAAGTCTAACGTTTGATAAGCCTTTGAGTACCACTTTCCTACCCTGGTGTTCAAACCGCATCTCTATTTTCTCCAAATTGAAAGTGAACTCAACTAGTGACTTCATCTAGGTCATGCCAAGAATAACATCATAATCTCCCATATCCACTACGTAAAAATCACCCACCATGTCATAATCTCCCATCCGCACTTGAAGATCAATAATCATGCGAGTACTCTGTAGCTTATGCCCACTAGCCACAATGATTTTGAAGCCCACACGCCCCTTTTTCTGAAGCCCTTTCTTCTTAACCAAACTCTCAGAGATAAAATTATGAGTAGCCCCTGTGTCAATTAATGTAACAACTCATTGCCCCTATATCATACTCCTCACCTTAAAAATTATTGCCTGCTCAGTGCCTGTAAGTCAATAATTTTTTAACCATCTGACTCCTCTCCTGTTGTATTTTCCTCATCGCTGCCCTTAGAACCAGATTGCTATTCTGCATCCTTTGATGCTGACTCCTTGGCTGAAAAGTACTCAATCTATGCTGCCTTTGCTTTGACTGAACACTTGTGTGAAGGATCCCAAGGCTCTTTGCAATGGAAAGATAGTTTCCTCCTCTTAAGATCATTTAACTGCTCGCTGTTCAAACGGTTTGAATCTTTCTTTGGCTGATGAGAATCCTTTTGGAAATGTTTCTTATCTTTCTCCTTCTTTGATGGAAAACCCTTTGAATGAGTTTATCTTTCGATGATGAAGGTTCCATATCCCTTTCTTTTTTGTAGGCTTCCTACAATGTTAAAGGATTAAGTTCCTTGATCCATCCCTTCAGTGGCTCTGCCAAACCATCCATAAACAAAACCAATAACCTCCTCTGTGAAACATTTGTAACTAGAACTGAAAGCCTCTGAAACTCTGATATAAATGTATCGAGTGAACCCCACTGGTCAAGCTGAGTTAACTCCTCGAAATGTAACTCTGGATCCTTCTTGTCAAATCTCTCGATCAAGCTCTCAGTAAACTCCATGTATGAAGTGATCTGGTCGTGGCCCATAGTGATCATGCCGTGATGCCACCACTCATGTGTTAAGCCATCCAGATGTAGTTCCGCAAATTTAATGGCTTCTTCCTCTGGCATTGGGTTTAGCTGGAAATAAGTATCTACCTTTTGTACCCATGTGATCCATCAAAGTATGGTAGTGTGAGCTTGCTCACCTTTTCTACAAATCATGATGCTACCCCTTGCCCCCAGTACGAGGCAAATGTTTCAATCTAACATCCATGTATTCCTCTGAAAGAGATGGCTGCTTGAAATTCTTTTCCATTCTCCCAATCTTGATGAAACTAAGCTTGTAACTCAGTAATTTGTGGCGCATTCTTTGGTTGTACTGGGACTCTGGGTAGGAAGGTGGGAATAAGTGGCATAACTAATTGTCCTTGTTGGTCTAGCTGCATGGCCAAAATTATCAGCTTCCTGTCCTCCTCCATTGCCACTCTTCTGCCCATTATGCCCGCCATTGTTACCTCCGTTGTTTTCGCCACCATAATTCCCGCCATTCACATCATTACCCATATGTCTAGCTATGATCTGCATCATAAGGTCCATGTGCTGATTCTGTTCTTGAATTCTTTGTTCAACCTGTCGTTGCCCCAGTTGCAAAGCCTCTACCATATTAAACTATCTTTCTTTACCAGGATCCCTTCGTTCACCCATATTGCCTGTGACCTATTCACCTATGCCTAAGTGTACTTCTAGATTTCTTTGTTCTCCTTGCCCTGTATCCAGTAATGCCCTGTTTCTGTGTGTATTATAATGATGTGACAATGGTTAAACACTCCAATCACTGTCTAATCATTCTGTACTGTACCCACTAGGATGGTAGGATAAACTGCTTTGATACCACTGTAAGGTCTGCCCCTTTTGCACACTGATTTTTTTTGAGTTTCTAATGTCTGTAATTTTGTCAATTAGTTGGCTTGCAAGCTAATAACTAAGTTTCGATTTGGTTCCTCAATGCAAATGTAAGTCTATTTGTTGATGACTTCAGATTTTATTTAATATATGAACATTGCAAAGACTTGCACTATGATAATGATAATCAAGAAGATTATTACTGTATCTTATTCTAGATTTCAAGAACTAACACAATGTATTACTTTCAGATTTAGTTGACGTCCTCAACATTATTGAGAACAAGATACATACAAGAATATCTCTGACAAAAACATCAATTGTAGTCTCATATCATTGATCTCAATGCAACCACTAACTTTCTTAAACCCCAAATTGTAGCTCCTACTGAGTTTGTTGGATATGCATAGCTCTACCAGGTCTAAGTACGACACCCGAGCAGCAATATACTGTCTGCAAATTGTCCAATTCTGATCATGGACCAAGCATAAGTACTTGCAGCTATAAAAAACCCTTAATTGCAGCCTCCAATAATAGTTACTAACTGGTACGACTCTTCTACAACACTCCTTAAGTCTTTATGGTTCACTGTGGCACCCCTCAGTAGGTTTTGTATAATTTCCAAACACAAACCAATGGTATATGGTGCAGCTATTCAGAGAAGAGAAATTGCAGCCAACATTTCAATTCTTCAATCACAAACTCCAACTCATACCGCCAAATCAAACCCTAGCCTGGAAACTCCAATCTCAGCAACGAGAAGAAATATCAATGTGATTTTACCTTGCAAATTTAAACTCCAATCCTTCTGATTGTGTCTTGCAACAGCGAGAAGAATGCTAGCATAGAGGGATTTTGTCCTCCACGCCCTCAAGAGAAAATCTCCACAATTTTGTCAAATTCATATATTCATCCAAGCATGCTGAAAGAGGGAACTTCTATCACTTTTACAGTGCTTTCTAAGAGCTTATTCACTCACCTTGTCAATGTGGGATAAACAAAATCACTTTTTTTTCTCTTTCCTATTATTATTTTGGGTTTTTTAAATTCTTTTTCGCCACTATTTTCTCGTGATTGCTTTTTCTTTTATATTTCCCATGCTATGTACATTATTTTCCCTCACTTAAGTTCCCAATAACTTTTATTTATACTTCCAATGTACTATAGAATAAAGGGAACCATTTAATTAAATATTTCCCACAAATTATATACTGCATTAATAAAGTTAAATAATCTAATTTAACTTTATAAAATAACTTTATTAACGCATAATAAATTATATCAATGATAAATAAACGATCGTGTCGATATTAACAATTTACCATCGACATGCCACTGCAACTGGAAGTCCAACATGCCCATAATGATTTACTATAAATAGTAAGTGCCCTCAAAACTGCCTTAGATCCGTTCAGAAAGAACTGCAACCAAAACTGCCTAGGCCAAATAGCCTCTAAGTTCCTTCTGTGTCTTGGTTAGCTTATGAGACCAAGGGGAAATAGGCCAACGACAACATTGCGCTTTGAATGCTAGAAAGGGTACATTACACTTCACTCTTTTGAGTCCATGCATTTCAACCCAATCTCCTAGCTTGCACTGCAAAGATGTTAAGAAATGCCTTTTTTTTTTGCTCTATAATAGGCCTAGGCCTTGATATTTTTTATTAATCTTTTTAAAATAATTTTTTTACATTTCTCTGTTCAAACGGGCACTGGTAGGAAAGAACGGAGCAAAGAAAACCTTAATCTTGCCCGGGGACCATTGTCCCTATCATTAAAAGTACAAGTTACGAAAGATAGGGGCATACCCCTATGTACATCATATTGAGGGCATACCCTTATTCTTTTGTAAGTTTATAAAGGGATTACACATATACATCCTTGGTTTACAGCTTCGGATTTGTAATTTACAATCGTTTAGTGCTTTTGCACCCTTAGTATTCACTTATTAAGAATATTGCCTTCCTTGGTTTTGCCTACATTATAATGAAGACATTGTTGGTTTGATCTGTTGCCCCCATGCGCATATCTACCCATCTGAGAGTCCTTAGACCTGAAATACCACTTTGGCTAAGATCGATATTAGAGCTTTAAGAAAAATAATTATAGAATAAACTTAAAATTCGAAAGTTAAAATTTGAGTTTGGAATGGAAGTTTTATACCATATGAGATTCAAATATTTCAAGTTTACCATAACCTGGAGTGGACAATTTAGAGCTTCTTCCAAACGATATCTGGCTTTAGAAAACAAAATGGTATCCACCAAAACCCTTTGAACTAAAGCTTTGTTAGTGCTCTCAATAGAAGAGAAACCCTTACCATACTTTGCCATTCACTGCCTTATACATGGTAATAGTTAGGAAAGAAGAGCTATAGCACATTTTGTAACTTACTATCAATACAATGAGATCCCCCTGAATCCTTGACTGTCATATAGCATAGTTATAATTGAGAGAATAGTTATAGTTGAGACTACAGTAATTTATATAGTCCACTGTTTTGAGCCTTTTATTAAACACGAGTCGGGGTATATCCTCTCAAGATCTATTGAAATCCAAAAACCGCTTAGAAGCTTAAATATTTGTTCAATCAAGGGCTTACTGTAACATGGGATATCTATTGGAGGCAGAATATCAGATCAATTGGGTTTCTATCACCTTCTTAATACAGAGTGCCTACTTAGCTTAATCTATTTGGAGATAGGGGAAAGGATTATAATAAGTATTAGAATTAATTTAGTGGAGATTAAAATAAGGTTAAGGGCTCATCTAAAAAAAAGAGTAGCATTAAGGCGCTTTGATGTTCCTACTGGTTTCAAGATATAGCCTTTTACTAATAATGATTAGTAGAAGAGTAGCTAACATATTTATTGCTGATTAAGATCTTGTAATTATACTGCTCTCTAGCTAAATAAATCATACTATAATGAAGGGCAGCAAACAGGCTTATGTTGCATTGTACATAAAAACTTCCGCATGCTAAACTGTACCAGTACAGTGTTTGGCATATTGATAGTGCTATATACATATATGTATGGTACCTTATATGGCATATTAATATACATTTACATCTTGTATACATAAGCCGTATATGAAAGTACCATATATGAAACAGAAATGTATATATTAGCTGCAATATTCCAGACTTGCTTGGAAGGATAAAGCATTTTAATTCTAGTGAAGAAATAACTTAACCAAGATGGAGGCAGATCATGCTGCCTTAGTACAGTGAACCACAAAAACAATGAGCTCTTTCTAGTATTAGCAATATGTGCTAGTTAAGCCCAGTTTAATTGCTATCAAATTCTAAGGATTTAAGTAAAAATCAAATTAACTGAGAACATGGAGAATCAAACCCTGGAAACCGGTTTATTTCATGTTGTACAAGAGTGATTCGGACCTTGGTTAACCTTCAGACAAATGTAATACATAGTCACTCCATATTCCATTCATAACTATAAATGAAATACAGAAAGGTAACAGACTAATTCGAATTAGATCATAAGTAGTCTCCCATAGGAACAGTATAGTAACACCAGTTCATTTAAGCATCATATTAGTATAAGATTTAAAAGGAAGATGGTTTTAACAAGTGTGAGATGAGGTGGTCTGACCACTATAGAATCCAACAAAAGGAGAATGCATAAACGCTATCTACAAAGGCCTCCCTAATAAATGTTTATAAACAACCAACCTTATTAACTATGGTGAGCTTATCAACAATTCATTAGAGTCCAACAAGCTATCCTAACATAAGTAACCCATCATTAGTGTTACTAATTATTAGCTCGGTCTTTAGTTGGTTAGTACTAAGTGCTCCCATTTAAACATACAACACACTTGTGAATATTTATAGGATGAGGCTATAAACATTCCAAGGGTCTAAATGGCAAAGAAAACACTTAGGCCCATCTAAACTAAGGACCTGCCAACTAATTAATAACACAGCGATGGTCTTAATATGTTAGGATAGGGAAATGAATTTTAAGCCATACCAAATGAGACTAAGACTAGGAGAGTTGCTTAGCATAGTTCAGGACCTAAAATGGCTAGGTTCATTGGGGGGCCAAACGATGCCGGCAAAGGTTGAAGGGGCTTGGATAAATATTGATAGAAGAAAGAAATGTCAAGAGAGCTAACGATCCTTGAGGCAACTTGCTGAAGGACCTAGAAGCTAGAGGCAATAAGAACAGACAAGCTAACTAGTAGTAATTTAGTTGAAGAGATGTTATAGTTAAGAATGAGAAAGAAGCTAGGATTAAGATGTAAACTAAGGATGATAGGATAAGATATGGTAATGGTTAGGGCATTATGGTTATTCCATCCACCCCAAGATTGGCCAACTCGTCTGCCCTCTTATTCCCTTCTCTAAAAATGTGATTGGAGGTCACTGAAGATTAATTCCGATAATGTCAAGGGAAACACATAGCAAGCCTTCCAATTTTCAATTTGGTGTAGATTGCTTTCTTAGCGCATTAATGATATTAGCGGAGTCTCCTTCGATATCTAGGTTAGCGATTTTAAGTTTGGCCCCCATTCTGAGGCCCACAACTAAGGCTTCCATCTCGGCATTGTTATTGGTTGTGACTCCTAGGGGTTGGGCTAGGGCTGCAACTTCTCTGTCATTAGAATCATGGATAACACAACCTATACCAACAGGGCTGGGGTTGCCTCTAGAAGCACCATCGAAATTAAGTTTGAATCTACCCTCACTGGCAGGGAACCAGACACATTCAACTTTAGCTTTGACCTTGTCTATGGCAGGGTTATTGGCAAAGGAAGACAATTTGAGCCCTATCCATTGATAACGCATCTCACCATCCCAGGGAGTCATTTGTTTGTCATTGAAGGGTTGGTTCGAGGTTTTATTATTCACCAATTCAATAATGAGCGCATTAATTTTATTTAACAACTGACCAATGGGAAGATGATTCTCCTTAAAGTTTCGTCGATTCCTTTCCTTCCAAATTTCCCAAATGAGGATAGAAGGGCCGACTTTCCATAGGAAGTTGTAGATACTATCCTTATGGTGATTAGGCCAAGACTTAAACATATCGGAAAGTTTGTTGGGGATAGCAGAGATAAGATTCAGTTTATTGCACAACCATTCCCAACATTGTTTTGAGTAAGGACAGTTTAAGAGGAGGGGGTCCACTGTTTCCTCTTCCTTTACACATAAAGAGCATCTACCCAGCCCTTCATATCCCGTCTTGGTAAAGCGATCTGCAGTTAGGATTCTATGTTGAATTGCAAACCAAGAGAACAATCCAGCTTTAGGAAGGCAGTCCTTGTCCAAGCATAGGTGTAGAGGAATATCTGTTTTAGATGAGGGGTGTCAGGTCAAGATCTGTTTGTAACCATCTTTAGTATTGTACATTCTGTTATTTGCTGCACTCCAAATTAGGTGGTCGTCCTTAGCAATATAGTTTAATCTCCTATCCCGAAGGATGACAGATAGGGATCTCTTGTGGTGACCAGGAATGTCAGCTTCTACCAAGGATTTCCATTTAAAAGGATCTATAGAGGTATTGGAGGGTGGAAGGATATAGTCCTTAACGTATTCACCCCGCTGGAGTTTAAGGGTCTGAATTGTGTTTCCCCAATCTGCCATCCTTGAGATGGGCGGCAAGCCTTCCCAGGAATCTTCCCAGAACAAAGCCTTGTCACCATTATTTACTTTCCATGATAAGTTTCGGGCAATAATGTTTCTACAATCAATCATAAAGTTCCAATCCTTGAGCCCTTAGGGAGATTTCTGATTCTAAAGAAAGCTACTGGTTCTCTTCCATTTAGGTATTTGAAACGAAGGATTTTCGCCCATTTTAGATTTGGTTTGCTAACAAGGTTCCACACCAATTTGGCTCTTAAAGTCTTGCTTTGATCTTTGATATTTTTAAAACCCAAGCCACCTGACTCTATTGGCGCACAGAGTGAGTTCCAAGCAGCCAAGGGGATTTTCTTCTGGTCAGAAGCTCCTTGCCAATTTTTTTTTTCTAAGCAACTTATTAATTTCATCCTATTTGCCTGTAGGAAGGGGACAACATGACATTTGGTAAAGAGGGATGGCAACCAGAACTGATTTTGACTTTGTCATCTTACCTGCCGATGAGAGCTACTTGCCTTTCCATGAATCTATTTTATTCTTAATCTTAGAGATGGTAGATTCCCAGGAACTTGAGGATTTGATTCCTTTTTCAAGGGAGAGCCCAAGGTATTTGTAGGGAAGTGTGCCTTTCCTAAAGTTAAGTAGGTTACATATATCAAGCTCAAGGTAGGGTTCGTATTTAGGAAAAAAAATTCCGATTTATCTTGGTTAATTTCTTGTCCCGATGCCTTCGAATAGGCAAGTAAGATCTCGCTAAGTTTGTTGGCTTCATTAATCGAGCTGGATTCCGAATAACATTGCATCATCCACGAATTGTTGGTGGGTGATTGTAATGAGCCTGACCTGGCTTTGCTGTTATTTCAATTTGATTTTGGCACGCAGATACAATTTATAGAAAAAATCTCCTTTATTCAATATATTCAATTTCAATTTGATATTCTCAGCCAACATACACAATTATTTCAGAAATACCTATGTGATATAATTTTGGAAATTATATCCGATTTATTCAAACATTAATGCATTTGCAATCATCTTAAATCAAATATATAATTCTGGAAATTATATTCGATTTATTCAAACATTAATGAATTGGCAATTATCAAATATCAAATGACTGTATCTGTAAATACCATTTTTGTCCACGTATGCTATAGTTCTCTAACAATGGCTAACGCCACTTGGATGCCTCCCATGCGATAGCTAATCGCTGCCACAACTCAAGTGCGCTTCACCCGCGGCTGAAGAATGATGCCCGCAACACTGCCTAGGTCACGCGGCTCCCTGTGGGTGCAACTTGACATTAAATCTCGAGTCTAGCAGCCACCTGAAATACTAAAGAGGATCCCGAAATGATGAAGGGGAATCCACCAATGCAAAACGCAACTCGGATAGGCACGTCCAACTGTTAACTTCTTCTCTGCAGAAATGAATTCGACCTCTTATGCAGGTCACAGTTCAAATAACAATCCAGATTCATAATTACTTTCTTCCTCCAAGACACATGCAAACAATATGTAGGAAGAGAAATTGGTTATACTTCAACAACCAATTAAAGAATAGCTCCAGGAGAATCAGTCTTCCAGATGCTAAACCAATTCCGTATCAAACCCTTATACCTCAGCAAGGGATTTGATTTACAAATCAGAACTCCTCATAGAAAACAAACAAAATATAATATATTCAATTGACGCCAATCCCCATGAATGAGCCCATATTTATAATACTTCTTTGAAGCCACAGTTTCCCAAAAGAGCATTAGTTAACAACTCTCTTTTTTAACAACTTCTAATTTGTTATTATAATAATAAAGTATTATTATAATAACATGGCTTTATTAATTAATAACTAGTATTAATTAATAAATATGAACTCATGCGATAAATTCCGCATCCACTGCTGGTGATGACCGACTGCCATAGCCACCCACTGCACTGCCAAAAATAGACTTACTAAAAATAGTAATTCCCCAGCCAAAGAACTACATACTTTGAGCACAGTCTGAAGTTGTGATCACTGCTGATATTGCCCTGCCAAAAATGGAAACTGACCAAACTGACTTACTAAAAATAGCAAGTCTGCCAACTGGGACCCTCAAAACCAGGCATCAACTTACGAGGGTCGCGATGATAAGCTAACCAAGCCACTACCAATACCTGCTAAAAATGGGGTCATCACAGTGATGGGGTCCAAATCTGTGGTAACTTTAATGCCGCTAATTTGGTTATCTTCTCTGGCTTTGGTTAAGGTTCTACCTAGGGCTTCAGCCAAAATGATGAAGAGGAAGGACGAAATAGGGTCACCTTGTCTAATTCCCCTTGAGGATTCAAAGAAACCCTCCCGAGATCCATTAAGCATTATTGAGAACTTAGGGGTTGATATGCATTCAAAAACCAAGTTAATCCATGATTTATCAAAGCCGAATTTCTCCAGGACTTTGCATAGAAATCTCCAGTCAACCTTGTCATATGCCTTACTAATGTCTAGTTTAATGAACATGCTGGAGTTCTTGTTGAGAAGGACAGAGTGGATTGCTTCTTGCACAATAATTGCTCCATCGTAGATCGAGCGATCTTGAACAAACCTTGTCTGTTCCTCGCTAATAATTTTGGGCAGTAATTTTTGAATTATGCTCGCCAGCGTTTTAGAGAGTAGTTTATATATAGTGTTGCATAACACAATCGGTTTGCAGTCATTGAAGTTCTCAATACGGTCTTTTTTCAGGATTAGGGCTAGGAAGGTATGGTTGATTTCCTTTAGAAGGTTACTAGAGTTCCTAACCCCTTCCAGTGCATCGGCCACTTCCTGACCAATAAAGTGCCAACATTTCTGGAAGAACATTGTGGGGAAGCCATCTAGGCCTGGGGCTTTGTCCGGTTGCATTTGGTTTAAAACATTCTCAATTTCTTCTTTGGTAAATTTTGCTTTCAGTAATCTATTTTGCTCCTGATTGATTAGTGTAGAGATATTATTTAGGAGTTCTTGAGTCCTTAAATCTGAAGTTTCATGATTATTAAGGATATGTTAGAAGTGGTTAATAGCTTCATCCGCAATAGCCTTGGGTTCCTTAGTGGTGTCACCATTTTGTTTTGTGATTTTTATTATTCTGTTAATATTTCTCCGAATCTTGGTGCTGTTATGAAAAAATTTAGTGTTCTTGTCACCAACACTGTAATGAACCCAACTTGGTCCAAACAGTAATGCTATTGCCAAATCGCCAATCTTTGATGAATTTGTAAATGTTTGTTCTTATTCATGTCATTTGCCTCAATAATATTGTTTTCATACACGTTTGCAGGAGAGAAATAACATAATCGACTATTCCAAATGTTCAAAATCAGATTTATTAATTTCACATAAGAACATTAATTTTTGGTTTTTCAAAATATGATTGAATAGCAAAACGTCAACTTTAGATGATTTGTAAAGTGTAATGTCCCCTTTTTAGGGTACATTATATTGTGCCAGTTGTTAGCCCTTTCCACTTTGGCTCGGTGGGCTAACCGAGGCGTGGTCGTGTTCCAGGGGATGAGCGGCCTAGGTGTTTCCAGTTCTAGGCCATCCAGTGCAGTTTATGCAGGTTTCCGGAGTACTTACTATTTACAGTAAGTCAACAGGGGTTCAGGATTCACGA
>MU227221.1:678893-690777 GCA_018584345.1 Thuja plicata
CACCAGATTCCCATCCGATTCAACGTGCCAAGAGATTCAATCGAATTTACAATTCGATAGAATTCAGAATTCCAAACCCTCATCGATTTCTCCAGAGCATAAGTTTTAATAAGCATAGAATAATAACTTCTATTCCAGAATTAATTGCACTCTCAGTGCGCCAATTAATTATCAACAAACTCCTCAGAATATAATCTCCAAAATAAATCCAACTCTCTTCTTAACCACAGAAATACAATAGAGAGATGAAGCAAATGTTTACTTCAGCACAGAACTCAGAAACCCTTATACTCCAGCAAGGGCACAATTCTGAAATTCCGGCACAAAGCCACAAAGTCAAAATTTTAATCAATAATCGAATGCCAATCCCAATAAAATGAGCTCATATTTATAATCCATTTCCCAAAAAGAGCTTCAGTTCACAACTCTTTTAATTATCAACTTCTAAAACATTATTATAGTAAAGTATTATAACAATATGACTTTAATTATTAATTAATAAATAACTAATTAATAAATATGAGCTCGTGCAATAAATCCAACATCCGCTGCAGGTGACGACTAACTGATAGAGCCACCCACTGCAATGCGAAAAATGGCAACTGCCAAAAAAAGACTTACTAAAAATAGTAAGTCCCCAGCCAAAGAACTGCACAAACTGAATATAGTCTAGAGCACTGACCACTGCCGATACTACCTTGCCAGAAATAGAAAGTGACCAAACTGACTTAATAAAAATAGTAAGTCCAGACTTACTAAAAATAACAAGTCTTCCAACTGGGACCCTTAGAATCAGGCGTCAACTCACGAGGGTCGCGATAATGAGCTGACAAAGCCACTACCAATACCTGCTAAAATTGGGGACATCATAGTCCTCCATCCCCAAAATTGCTTGTCCTCAAGCAATCGAGTATCTCACTGGAACCTCCACCCGGATCCCATAAGAAGCACGTGACATCCCTGCCATCCCGGAACCAACTGTAAGCCCATGACATCAGCAACACCAGTAACATAACCTGTATCATAACCCCAAGTGCATGCGCTGATGAAGTGGAGATCTGGACATCACCAAAAGATGACTCAACAGGAGAACTCATCATACTAAACTTCACTGACTCTCCCCAGTCATCCTGCAACCAATCCATCTTAGGTACAGACCAGCTCTGCACCTGATGTAAACCCTGAACATGTGAGTCAAATATGAGGTTATAAACACTCATCATAGTATAGACTCAATCCCCAGTAGGATAAGCTCTGTCCTCATCCTCATGCTGCTGCGATGACTCCTCCATCTCATTTGTGTAAACCCACATGCCGCGGTTTACTGCCCCTTTCGGCCTCAAAGTACAAGTATGACCTTTAGAGAAAGGCCCCTTGCACCAAAGCAGAGTTGTCTCCTCAGGTCCTCTCTGGTAGTATCATCAAATCTCCCCGTTGACTTGCCCTTGTCCTCAACAACGGATGGAGACTCCCCATCAACAGGTGGAGGATTAGATGACTTCGGGGCACCCTTGCTCCGAGATGATGACTCAAGATCTCAGGCCTTCTTCATCACCTCTTGTAAAGTGGGTGGGTCCAAAGACTTAACCCATCCACGGAGTGGTTCTGCTAACCCCTCCAAAAATAACATCACTCTCCTCCACTCAGAAATGTCATACACCATAACTGATAGATGCTGAAACTCACTGATGAAAGCCTCTAAGCTAGCCGTCTGTTGTAACTGAGCCAACTCTATGAAGTAGACCTCCGGGTCCTTCCTGTCAAAACGCTCAATCAACCGATCCACAAACTACTGATAAACAGTAATCCGGTCATGGTGTAAAGATCTTAGCCCATGGTACCACCAATCATGCGCAGTCCCATCTAAATGCAAAACTACAAATCTAATGGCGTCCTCAGTCATAGGACGCAATGCAAGGTAGGTGTCGAGCTTGTGGATCCAAGCTCTAGCAGTGACCCTACCGCTGCCATCGAAATGTGCTAGCATCATCTTGCTAGCCACGTGTCTCAAATCATTCTGCCCCATCTTCTGTCTATCCTGTGCTGGTCTTCCCCTCGAATGCTTCCGTTTCTGTGTCAAATATCTGTCAAAGTTCAAATTCTGTTTCAAGGCCTGAGGAAGGGCATCCCACTCAGCATAGTGAGTGACTATATCATTGGCAAAGGGGACATCCTCAGCATTAGTGCTGACTGCATCGGCCTCCGGTCTCACAAATCTGCCCCCCTGGGGTCTGAACTAATCTCCCCTCTCACCTGCCCTATCTGCTTTGTCATCTCTCCGGGCTCTATGCTCATAATCCTTGTGCCTGTCATCAATCCGTGATCTATGTGATGTGATAGAAGCATCACGTGCTCTCTCCCTACTTTGGTCCCTCGGTAATACAATCCGTCTCAAGGTGTCAGAAAGCTCATGTAATACATCAGCTACATGATGCTGCCCTGCTGCTAGGTTCTTGAAGGTCTCCCTAGCCTCTCTGTCTATATCTGCTTCAGTAGCAGCTGTGGGTCGTGCAGTACCTGCTGAACCACTTGAATTATTAGCATCACCACCAAGCACTGTACCAAACTGAATATCTGCATCCTCTTCATTTAGTGTGGGTGAATGACCTCTACGGTGGTAGTGCCTACTGGGCATAAATCTCCTATCATCAACCATAATTGAATTCCCAAATAATAATAATAAAAAGTGAACCCGATTTCCCTGTAGGCTGACAGGAAACCACTCTGATACCACTGTAATGAACCCAACTTGATCCAAATTGTAATACTATTGCCAAATCGCCAATCTTTGATGAATTTGTAAATGTTTGTTCTTATTCATGTCATTTGCTTCAATAATAATGTTTTCATACACGTTTGCAGGAGATAAATAACATAATCAACTATTTCCAAATGTTCAAAATCAGATTTATTAATTTCACATAAGAACATTTATTTTTGGTTTTTCAAAATATGATTGAATTGCAAAACGTCAACTTTAGATGATTTGTGAAATCTGCAACTTATTACGTATTAATCAAAACATTGGGAAATACCGTGTTTATTCATGCACATGGTAATCGCTGTGTTTCCTTGACCAACTGAGACATTATCCGTCAACCATCCTCTCTGCTATCTAGCCGCAGATCCTTCAGACATTATCCAGCCGTCATGTTTTAATACCTTTCACCCGCAATGTGCAGATGCTGATTGCGGCACATACCAGACTATCGCGTGACCTTGAATGTGTAGAAAATGCTATTCGCAATTAACCAGATGATATCCATAAAGAACAATAATTCTTCCCTGCCGTAATTCTCCTCAAGCAAAATGCAATCGATCCATCACAGGCACGTTGATGTCCAAGATGTTTCGCACCATTTACCAGATTCCCATCCGATTCAACGTGCCAAGAGATTCAATTGAATTTACAATTCGATAGAATTCAGAATTCCAAACCCTCATCGATTTCTCCAGAGCATAAGTTTTAATAAGCATAAAATAATATCTATTCCAGAATTAATTGCATCTCAGTGTGCCAATTAATTATCAACAAACTCCTCAGAATATAATCTCCAAAATAAATCCAACTCTCTCCTTAGCTACAGAAATACAGGAGAGAGATGAAGGAAATGTTTACTTCAGCACATTTGCAAGAATGTAGAACTTAGAAACCCTTATACTCCAGCAAGGGCACAATTCAGGAATTCCGGCACAGAGCCACAAAGTCAAAAGTTTCATCAATAATCGAATGCCAATCCCAATGAAATGAGTTCATATTTATAATCCATCCTTTGCCACAGTTTCCCAAAAAGAGCTTCAGTTCACAGCTCTTTTAATTATCAACTTCTAAAACATTATTATAATAAAGTATTATAACAATATGACTTTAATTATTAATTAATAAATATGAGCTCGTGCAATAAATCCAACATCCGCTGCAGGTGACGACTAACTGACAGAGCCACCCACTGCACTGCCAAAAATGGCAACTGCCAAAAAAAGACTTACTAAAAATAGTAAGTCCCTAGCGAAAGAACTGCACAAACTGAATCTAGTCTAGAGCATTGACCACTGCGGATATTGCCCTGCCAGAAATAGAAACTGACCAAACTGACTTACTAAAAATAGTAATTCCAGACTTACTAAAAATAGCAAGTTTGCCAACTGGGACCCTCAAAACCAGGCGTCAACTCACGAGGGTCGCGATAAGGCGCTGACAAAGCCATTGCCAATACCTGCTAAAATTGGGGACATCACAAACACCAAGCCAAGTTTCTCTAGATTTTGTCTCCAAAACAATTCTTCTTTAGCAAGAATATCCTCCAATTCGATTTTGAGAAGCTTTTCTTTTTGGTAGGAATCCCCATCCATACCATGATCAATGATATGTTTGTTGAGCATGTCAAGTTCCGTCTCAATTCTGATTTTTTCCTCAAAAATATTACTGAACCATTCCTTGTTCCATGTGATTAGTTTACTTTTAAATTTTTTTGATTTGTTATCCAAGCATAAAAGTTTGGATCCTTTGAAGTTGAGGCTTTCCCACCACAACTAGATAAGGGGAAGAAGCCTTTCATCCTTCAGCCACATATGCTCAAATCTGAAAGGGGTGTGATGGGGTTTGGAGTCATCTATTATGTTGAGGAGAATGGGGTAGTGGTCAGAGCCTGAGAAGGGTAATATCTTGGTTTTGAGGGCAAAGGGGAAGTCCATCCAATTGCCTCTAAAGAAGAAACGGTCTGGTTTTTCTGCTATTAAATCATTTCCATTTCTTTTGTTGGTCCAGGTATAGATACCATCATCTATTTTCAGTTCCATCAAATGATTGGACTGAACCCATGTGCTGAAATCATTCATAGAATTGAGGTTGGGCTGTTTGCCCCCGATTTTTTCCGTAGGGTCCAAGATAGTGTTGAAATCTCCTCCTATGAAAACAGTTTGGTCTGGGTTATTTCCAAGGGTGTAATTGAGTTCCTGCCATAGTATTCTCCTTGATAGATGGTCCGCAGGTCCATAAATATTTAGGATAAGGAAGGTGAGATTAGATTTGATGCTTCTGACTGAGTCAACCATCCAGCATCTATTATGGGAGATCAGGGTGTATATGAGTTTTCTTGGGTCAGCTAGGATTGCTAGTCCACCAGAGGCTCCATTTGTTGGGCTTCCGTAAATATCCCAAAAGCCAAACTTCTTTAAATTGTTTAGATCCCTTAAGTCAAGTTTAGTTTCCTGTAATAAGATAAGTTCTGGTTTAAATTTGTTAATGCAACATTTGATAAAACGTTGTTTGTTAGGGGCATTGCAACCACTAACATTCCACGATAGGGTCTTCGCTGACCCTTGGGAGGGAACTTCCCCCTTCCTGCATGAAATAGATTTGTTATCTTGGTTTGATTCTCCATGTTCCCATCTTTAATCCTCAGTTCAACTAGTGATTTTCTGCCTCTCTTAGTAATTTTAGTGCAATCGGGGCTGGACCCCTTATCATCAATAATGGCAATACCCAACTCAGGGTCATTCTCTCTTGCATCAAGCTCAACTAGTTCATTTTCCAGGGTGTGTTGATCATTTTCCATAGCTTCCAGTTCTCTGATTTTATTAAAAGTGTTGCTCTTTCAGCATTAATCTTATCAATATCTATAAAATCTTGAAGAATGTCATCCAAGCTTTCATTTAGGATTTCCTCGGACACCTGATCAGACTGGTTTAAAGCCCATGTACAGGAAGGTTTAGCAGGTTTGGACATGCCATTCTCCATATCAAAGGGAATTTGGCTAAGGGCTGGTACAGAGGAAGGAATAAGATCCAGCAGGGAATGGGAGACGCCATCAAAGGGGTCCTGAATTGGTGCTGCATGGTTTGGTACAATAGGTTCCACAGTTGAGAAATCAATGAGTGGGCCCCGTGCTGGGGTTGGCGGATCTGCAGGAGGGAGTGGCTGCATAAGGGGAGAAAGACAAGGAGAAATGCCTTTTGAGTCTAGATTGGTCCCAATCATTAAATCTATAGGTTCTTTAGAGACAAGACTATTATTATTAAACTTAGATAGATTGTATGATTTCATTGGACAAAATTCTAGCATCTTTTTGGCTTGTCTTTTCTATCAAGGCAGAATTGAGCAAGCATAAATAAACTGATTCAATCCCAACTCTTCAACTTCATGTATTTCCCAAAGTGTAATGACCCAACTTGAAGGGATGGCTAACTTGGCCTAGTGGTGTGCTACAACACCCACATTTTGCATGCTTACCATTGGATTTAATAATTTGGAGATTTTAAATAAATAAAACTGCCTTTAGTCAGATCTGGGCTGACTCATCTTTATTAGATTTAATGTAGCTTAAATAATTTTGTTATATTTTTTTATTTTGAGCCAACATGAGGTCGGCCATCTTCTCTGATCGATATAAGGCGCCTGTATTAAGGTGTTGAGTGAAGGAGAGAGGACATGCTTGTCTATCCAATTATGTATGCCTCTGCACATGTGGAAGGGTTTGAGACAGAAACCTCGTATTTCTGACAAGGTCAATCAAATTGAGTTGATGGTCGAGTTGCATTGCAAGAGACAGACAAATACTACATTATATCACAGAAGATAATCAATCTATTTGGGTCAGAATTCAATTTGAATAAACAATGAGTTGAGATGAAATCTACGGACAGCTAGTGATCCCCATGCTTTCTCAGTCAGGGGCACAACGTACTTTGCTGTGTGTCTCTCGACACCAGCAAAGTAAGGGATGATGATTAGGGAAATCATTCTACATAGATAGATACACTGTGGCTTACAAATTCCTGTATGATTCTTCTGCCCCTCAAATCTGCAAATTCTAGACCAAAGGAGTTTTACCTACTAATGGGTATCTTCTCAACTATAGTTGTAGTTGAAATTATTAGTTGATACTAGTCTGTAAGAATGTATGCTCTAGTTCCCTAAAAATGAATATTATTATCAGAATGAGATCACTGAATGATGAAGCAAATTTTGGAATAGTTGATAATTGTTGAAAAATATTGGATTCGTGAATAAAACATGACAGACTTGATTCTGGAATTTTTTTTAAGATTATGAGTTCTGAAGATCTGAAACTTTGATTCCATGGATTTCATTTTACCGAGATGAACTTAAATTTTTCTGAGTGGATCAATATAGTGGTATCAGAGCACTCTGACCTACCAGCCTATGGGTTAGTTATGAGTGACCAAGAACAATGCTATCAGCAACGCGAGAGAAGGAAGGAAGCCACCATGGGGAATAAGGAGGAATAGTCCCAAGAGTATATGAAAGAAATTAGATTCAATGGGAAAGACGGTTCAACAGCTGGAAGGTTTGAGCCAACAACCGAGTAAGAACAAGTCTGATCGAGACAATTAGGGAGAGAGTGTCTCAAATAAGGTGATGCCATAGAGAAAGTTAGGAGCCTGATTTTAGCTAGCTGAAAGATCTTAAAGGCCAAATTTTTGGATAAGCATATAGAAAATAATTTGGGTGATGGGTAGCATGAGTTTGAGGAAGATGTAGCAAAATTTTATAAGACATATTTCACCTTAAGTCCAAACATCCATGAAGAATTGACTTTTAGGGACTATCATGAAATGAATAAGGCAACAAGTCATGGGAGGAAAGAATCTGATAAAGAAAATATTTTTTTTAAGAGAAAAGATATCCAACACCACTTGGGAAAGATTACACTACCCAATTTTGATGGATCATGCAGCGTAATAGCCAGATCATGGCTACAAAAATTGGATACATATTTCTCTTTGAATCCCATGTTGGAAGAGGAGGCTATTAAATTTGCTACAATACATTTGGAGGGAGTAGCTCATAAATGGTGGTATCATGGAATGGTGACCCAAGGGTGTGGCTCAATTTCCACCATGAAAGAATTCAGTCAAATATTGATCAATATATTTGATAGGATAGATCCGGAAGTTCATTTTAGAGATCTAGCACAATTGAGATAAAATGGCAAGGTGAAAGATTACGTAGCAGAATTCCAGAAACTTGCTATCATGGTGCCCAATGTAACAGATAGAAGACTCAGTGCTCTCTGCTAAAGGGTTACTCAAGGCCCTAAAACCTCCACTTTTTCAAGAGGCCATCATTGCAGCCCTTAACTTAGAAGATTTTGGGGCAAGGGACAATTTTAGTAGTAAGAAGACAACTCCATCTATGCCACCCAAAAGGCCTTTTTAGAGAAATGCAATACCTCCCATGGTATTTACAGAAAAGATGTAACAAATGGATGCAACCCAGAATGAGCTTAGAAGGAGGAAGCTATGTTTTGAATGTTGTGAACCTTGGCAGCCAAGACATTGATGTTTAGGAAAAGGGCAAATCGATTACATTGGGGTTGTTTCCAATGAAGATGTAGAAAGTGAGGAAATTGAATCTGACCAAGAAACAAAACCTCCACATCAAGGAGAAGAGGCTTGGATTGAACACAAAGGCAGTCTAAGGGTTTGATGTTAAGGGAGCAAGTAGAACAATTCTTTTGTGCACTAGTAAAGTGCCCCAAATGGAGTGGACAATGGGAGAATATAAATTGAAGGATGATTTCTATGTGATCAGCATGGATATGGAGGTAGTATTGGGGCGTCAATGACTGTATCCCATCGATAAATACAAGACTAGCCACTTAACCACGGAGATTTGTTTCCAACATAATCGGAAGAAGGTAGTCTTACATGGGTTATCCAGTAAGGGTCCTATGGAGAGTGGAATGAGTCTTCTACAAGGGAGGAGTAGCATGGGCAGCCGAATGTCTTTTCACTAATACATGCTCTACCAAAGAAGGGGAATTCAACAATGTACAGATTCAGTCCATCTTGGAAAAGCATAGTAAGGTGTTCAAAGATACCCCTCTCGGACTACAACTTGATAGAGGTTTCTAGCATACCATTGAACTCGAAGGAGCAAAGCCAATTATAATCACACCCTACTTACATCCCAAGGTGTACAAGGAGGAGATTGATAGGGCAATCAAAGAACTTTTGGATATAGTGCGTATTAGGCCTAGCTCGAGCCCCTTTGCATCTTCCATGATGTTGGTCAAGAAGAATGATGGAACCATGAGAATGTGCATTGACTATCAAGCTATTAACAAGAGGACTATTAAGAACCACTACCCAATACCATGCATTAAAGAATTAATTGATGAGTTGCATGGCGATAGATACTTCTCAAAGATTGATTTGCATTTAGGATGTAATGAGCTTGAATCGCTCTGCTGAGAATTGATAGATTTTGCAACCACAGAATAATAAATTTGCAAGAAAGTATCCCTTTATTTATATAATCAATTTCAAATTGTGATTTTCAATCCATAGTCATAATCATTTCCAGCATATTTATTATTAATAGATTCTGGAAAATGCATTCATTAATTATTCAGCAAATACAATAATGAAATGGAACCTGATATTTTCCAATATAGACGTTTGGTGTTGTGATGACAGCATACCAACATCCACGTTCCTCACTGTAATATAGTTACAGTGACACGAATGATCCCAAATTAGTCACGCGGCCTGCATTTACTCTTGAATTTGATGCTCCAGCACGCAAGAACAAAAGATCTCCACATGCGGCCAACAGAGAGCACTCCAACGTCACTATATTCTCTGCCCAGAAATAACAAATAAATCTCTGGTTCACTCCTCAACAAACTCCAATCAGATCGACCTCTTAATGCAGGTCTCAGTTCAATGACAAAATCAATTTCAGAATTAATTGACTCTCAGTGTGCCAATTAATTATCAACAAACTCCTTAGATAATAATCTCCAGAATAAATCCAATTCTCTCCTTAGCCACAAAAATACAGTAGAGAGATCTTGCAATTGTTTACCTCAGCAC
This sequence comes from Thuja plicata, assembly GCA_018584345.1. Taxonomy (NCBI): domain Eukaryota; kingdom Viridiplantae; phylum Streptophyta; class Pinopsida; order Cupressales; family Cupressaceae; genus Thuja; species Thuja plicata. The sequence goes on from MU227221.1 coordinate 688,737, forward strand.
AATTGTAGCAGTGAAGAACTCAGAACCCTAGCCCAAGGCTCAAGAAGAAAAATTATAAAATATTCAATAGATGATTTGCCTTTCACAAAACATTGCTTAAATAATTAAAAAGTGTCTTCTCTCACGCACTTTTCACTTAAAACACTTTTTATACTTAGGCACATATTGAATAATATAATTTATCAACTCATTTGGCTCCAAAATGACCTTTTCACCAATATCATGAAATTATGACACGCAAGGTCCTGGTTTCTTGTGCCCAAGATTTCACACTTTTCATCCTGGTCCCAACGAGCTATAACATCAAGGTATCTAGCATATAATACCAACAAAAATGGCAACCTTAGCAAATTTAATTAAATAATAATGATAAACCAACCGTCTTGCGAAAACAACTGAAGAAGCATCCAAATCAAAATCTGTCTACACAGGAGTGATCCCGATGATGAAAAATGATGAACGAACCTGACGGGGTGACTTACTAAAAATAGGCGCTCTCTCCAAGATTCTTGGAGCCCAAACCGGAAGCCAGAAATGAAAACTGAGAGCATCATTCAACTCCTCTAACTCATCTAAGCTCATCGGAGCTATCCATTGACTTACTATAAATAGTAAGTTCACACCAATGACCCTCTAAACACCTCGCTAGACCACGAGGATCACAATAATGACCTGGCACCATCAATTCAATGACCTGCTAAAAATGGGGACATTACAGTCCTCCCTCCCCAAGATTGCTTGTCCCCAAACAATCACTGGAACAAGAAACATCACAATCCACCTGGATCCCACGGAAAACTGTAAGCCATGCCTTTGGCGCAAAGTGCAGGCTCTTGTAGCATCCCCTGAAAAATAAACGGGATGACTCTGTAAAAAGATCCATAACAACCACTCACCCACACTCCCGTACTGAATCTATCTCTACTCGGATCCCAAGAGAAATAAATCTCAAGACCATCAAAACCCAAGATGTATGGGTGACTCGGATCCCATACACACTGAACTCCCCTTGCACACCCAATTGACCTGTACTGAGTGTGTAGACCATCTGCACGACAGTGATGAATACCCCTGAACAAAGCTGTACCAAGACCTGGATATCCACCCACCTTATAATCTCTGCAGTCACCGTAACTCTGCAAGTTAGCTGCTACCTACTTGTAGCCAAAACTCCCATCAACTGCTGATGGCGTGAACCCATCACATAACAGATGATAAAGACTAGGAGCCAACCCACATCTATGTGCCATCAACTCATCAACATGTGGGTCAAAGGAAAAATAATGAGCACTCCTCACTGTGTAACGACGATAAAATGCTCCGATCTTTGTCAGAGGGCTCATCATCCCCCAGTTGCAAACCCAAAGATGGCTCCAATCTCGAACTCTGCACAACTGGTTGGACAGGGTCCTGGGTGACCCTCTCAGCAAACCCAACCTCAAAATCTCTGTGAGGGAGCATCGTAGTCAAGGTACCTACAATCTCTCTCACCAAATGCCGAATTGCGCCAGTACCTCAGATGAGAACACCCTCAGAAGCTTGGTAAGATCCCTCACGAAATTCTAAACTCTCAAGAAGGTCATCCAAGAATGATTCTGTGCAGTAAAATATATAGGTGGTAACATCCGTTTGCTCCCGTCAGATCCATAACTGGTCATTGTGTAACTGTGACGTAGCCAGCTGCCTATCATCACCAGCTATGCGATCACTAACAACCAACTCATGTGATACCATGCCTGCCTGCTGAGCAATCAAAGGAGTAGTGTCATGAACAGAAACACTGAACACTGACGGGTCCACTACACTACCTACAACGTCCTATACTATATCACTTGACGCAATGCTACCAATTGGAGTATCCATCCCAACCGGAATATCCACCCCAAAGTCAGGCACACTACAACCCTCTACTGAAGTGCCTAACTCAACTGCACAAGTATCCGATGGAAGTGAACCTGTACCTCCAACACTAGAATCAAGGGTGGATGTATCCCCAACACCATCACATCCAACAACCCCAACTGTGGACATCATCAAATCA
>MU227221.1:693049-725519 GCA_018584345.1 Thuja plicata
AATCATTTCCAGCATATTTATTATTAATAGATTCTGGAAAATGCATTCATTAATTATTCAGCAAATACAATAATGAAATGGAACCTGATATTTGCCAATATAGACGTCTGGTGTTGTGATGACAGCCGACCAACATCCACGTTCCCACTGTAATACAGTTAGAGGCACGCGAATGATCCCAAATTAGTCACGCGGCCTGCATTTACTCTTGAATTTGATGCTCTAGCAAGCAAGAACAAAAGATCTCCACGTGCGGCCAACAGAGAGCACTCCAACGTGACTATATTCTCTGCCTAGAAATAACAAATAAATCTCTGGTTCACTCAACAAACTCCAATCAGATCGACCTCTTAATCCAAGTCTCAGTTCAATGACAAAATAATTTCAGAATTAATTGCACTCTCAGTGTGCCAATTAATTATCAACAAACTCCTCAGATAATAATCTCCAGAATAAATCCAATTCTCTCCTTAGCCACAAAAATACAGTAGAGAGATCTTGCAATTGTTTTACCTCAGCACAATTGCAGCAGTGAAGAACTCAGAAACCCTAGCCCAAGGCTCAAGAAGAAATATTATAAAATATTCAATAGATGATTTTCCTTTCACAAAGCATTACTTTTATAATTAAAAAGTGTCTTCTCTCACACACTTTTCACTTAAAACACTTTTTATACTTCGGCACATATTGAATAATATAATTTATTGACTCATTTGGCTCCAAAAATGACCTTTTCACCAATATCATGAAAGTATGACACGCAAGGTCCCGGTTTCTTGTGCCCAAGATTTAAAACTTTTCATCTTGGTTCCAACGAGCTATAACACCAAGGTATCCAGCATCTAATACCAACAAAAATGGCAACTTTAACAAATTTAATTAAATAATAATGATAAACCACCTGTCTAGCGAAAACAACTGAAGAAGCATCCGAATCGAAATCTGTCTACACAGGAGTGATCCTGATGATGAAAAATGATGAATGAACCTGACGGGGTGACTTACTAAAAATAGACGCTCTCTCCAAGATTCTTGGAGCCCAAACCGAAAGCCAGCAATGAAAACTGAGAGCATCATTCAACTCCTCTAACTCATTTAAGCTCATCGGAGCTATCCATTGACTTACTATAAATAGTAAGTTCACACCAATGACCCTCTAAACACCTCGCCAGACCACGAGGATCACAATAATAACCTGGCACCATCAATTCAATGACCTACTAAAAATGGGGACATTACATAGGATACCACCAAATCAAAGTTAGAGATGAGGATGTGCACAAGACAATATTTTAGGTGTCATTATGGGCACTGTGAATTCTTGGTGATGCCATTTGGTCTTACAAATCCACCAGAAAGTTTCCAATCATGTATGAGATAGGTATTAATTCTCCAATTGAGAAAGTTTGTTTCTGCCTTCTTTGATGACATCTTAATTTATAAAAAAGCTTGGGAAGAACATTTGAAACACTTGGATGAGGTGTTGAGTATATTAGAACAATAGTCTTTCTTTGTTAAAACATCCAAATGTGATTTTGGTTTGCAAGAAATTTTGTGTTTGGGATTTAAGATTGGTGAACAAAGGGTGAGGGTGGATGAAGAGAAAATCAAAGCTATTCAAGGTTGACCTATACCAAACAATCTAACTTAGTTGAGAGGTTTTGTGGGATTATGTAGCTACTACAAAAGGTTTCTAAAAGGTTTCTCATAACTTTCTACCCCCTTAACTAACCTAAGGAAGAAAGGAGCATTTTTATGGAGTCCTGCAGCTTAACAAGCCTTTGACAAACTCAAATAGGTAGTGAGTTCTTGTCTAGTTTTAACAATTCTGAATTTCTCACTTCCTTTTGTGTTGGAATGTGATGCTTGAGGTGAAGGTATAGGGGCGGTTTTGATGCAATATAAATGCCCCATAGCATATGAGAGTAGTGTTGATTTGAGTTTTACTCCACTACGACATGCAAAATCAAACACTCAATATTTCGGAGTGAAACACTGAATAGTCAATCCTCACTTGATATAAGGTCATCTCTCATGCTAAGCTTGCAAAGTAAGATCATGAAATAACTTCAAGGTTCCCTTTAACTATGGATACTCACTCAATGAAATAATGTGATTTGCTGGTAATCACTTAGGGGACTTACGCTTGCTCATTCAGTTGACATCAACTGCTTGCACTTCTAAAGATTAGCTTAATAATGTGCAATGAAAATATGGTTTTTTGATTTCCAACTCTTTAACTCTCAACTTAAACTTAAACTTGGCAACTTCAACTACTTCTAACTATGAATGGAAGGAAGCATGGATGATTTGGACTCTACTAGATGTGGTTTTATCAACGACTTCCACCCACCTAGTGCAAGCTTCTAAGGTATACTTTATTGATTTTCAAATTGATATTTCTTCTTTAATCCCACCAAATGAGTGCAAACTAAATCTTAGATATCATTTGAAGTTAAGTGTTTTCGATCATTGACTTACCACACAAGGCACACTTACAATCACCAATTGTTAGAATGAATTTAGAATAATTGAGAGGGGGGGGTGAATCAGTTATCCTCAGGTCTAGATGTACCAATTGAAACTTTATAGCACCTTAAACAACTTAGATTTGCTCGGCAGTAACAACATAAGTCAACAACATAAATATGCAGCTTACTGTTCAAATGTAATCAGCTTGTAGAAACTTAACAGTAAAACACAACATAAACATTCACACAAGTTGACACCAGTATTTAACGTGGAAACCCAAATTGGGAAAAAGCACCAGTAACATGCTACCAAATTTTCACTCTTCTGAAGTGAGCTCTGCTAGGAGCCAACCCTGTTAAAGGTTTCAAAACACATTGCTAAATGTGACCTGGTTGAAGGATTTAATCACCCTGTCAGGAGTGGCCTTGTTAGAGGTCTTAGAACATTCCACCTGAATGTCACATTGCTCAAAGGATTTATACAATGACTGTTAGGTCAACCTGGTTAAAGGATTTTGACTGATACAATGGTTAGAAAGTAATCAGCAGGTGTGATTTGATACATACAACTTACTTTGCAAATCCAGATCCAATTCAGCTCTTATGCTAATTCACTGAGTGGCCTCCATTCTCATTTCAATCTTTAGATCTGCTTGGAAATTCGTCAAGCAATCACTTTCGTAACTCTCTGCTTCTTTGCTCAGCCTTTTCTGCTAGATCATGCCAATCAGTCAATTAACCATGCAATCCTCTTGCATACACTTTTCACATACATCTACACACCACTTCTTGAATAGCCCCTTGAGGTTACCTTATACCTCTTCATCTAGGTAAAATAAATCTTTGCCGCTTAATCAAGATCGTAGATCTTAGGTTAGGTCAGATCCAATGGATCTTTCCATCATTTACATTTAATTTACTTCTCCAAAGTAATCACTAATTAAATCTTGGATCCATGCGTTAATTACAGTTACCCGTGCATTTAAATAGTGTGGACCAATTGTGCTTATCCTTAATTAACTTTACATATCCCAATAAATTTAATTATGTCGGCCAGAGATCTCAAATCTCAACAATTACCAAAATACTGCTGCTCGCCCAACACTGTGTTCTTCCACTCGGTCATCACTGTTTTCCTCGGCAATTTACTGGCGCTCGGTCGACACTTAGAAATTATGCTCGGCATACACTGGTGCTCGGTCGACACAAACTTCGCTCGGCATATACTGTTCCCAGTAAACGGACATCTTGACTTAGTGTTATAGATAAACAACACATTACTTTGCCAATGTGCCAACTGATCAAGTACCCTTGTAATTTCTGATAACTCAACCATTTCATTCGGTCTTCTTGTTATCCTTGCCTTTAAATCTTCTTCAAACATCAATAGATATGGTACTCAAACAGATAGCAATAGTCTCACCAGTTAAGGTTTGACATCAATGACAAAACAACAATTGTTTACATTGTAGCTTTCCAACAACCTTTCACCTTTCAGGGAAATGATACAGTGGATAATTTGAACAAAGTTCTTGATGACTTTGATGTTCACTTTACTTCTTTGGAGAAGGCCGCAACTATGAACGTTGAGAGAGAATACATGGAGAAGAAGTTAGAGGAGATATGCCAATCATTGAAGTGGGATATCAACATATTAGACAACACTATCTCTGGTATTAGGTCTTACATTAAGCATGGAAATAAGATATACAACTACTGCATAAACCCTTCTAGGCATGTACAAAATGTGGTGGATATAATCCATAATGATGAGAAGATATTGGATGAGTTGGCGAAGGATTTTGGGTTCTCCTCACAATCAATTATAGAGATGGATAAGGAAGTGTCCAGATTAGTGGACAAAATTAGTGTTCTTGAAACTGAGAAGTCAAGAGTGTTGGGGAGGAGATTTGCTATGTTGAGGAGTATGCTTACTCCTAAATTATCAATTCTAGAGAAACACCTTGAGCACATGGAGACATCAATGCAGTCTCTTAATGAAGCTCTGCCCACAGTATTGAAGGATGCAGAGATCTCATCCTTTTCTTTGAATGGCCTTATTCATGTTGGCCAGACCTTGGAGAAGACATGGAAAGCAGATACATAGATCTTGGAAACCTCTTTTCAAGATATACTTCATATGGTTTGAGTTTTTGGTGAGGAGCTCTACAAGTTTGATGTGTATATAGTTATATTTTTTAGTATACCTTTTCCATTGATGTCAAAGGGGGAGTAATAAGTGTAGTATGAAAAATGTATAGTCAGTAGTTTGGTATTTGACACTTAGTCATTTTTCACTAAGTGTTGCCGTCAATGCCAAAGTGGGAGATTGTTGGAAATTGGCATGATGAGTATAGCATAAAGGTTGTCATTTATGACAACACCACTTATTGGTATGGTCGCTTGGAGTACAATCAAGTTTTGGATATTCTGTTTGGAAAATTGACCAAGTCCAGGAAGCAGTTGAGAGGGTACAGTTGTACGATTTTGCTTGGCAAGCATAGTATGTGACGAACTAAGTCCTGCGAGCTTAGATGAATGTATTATGGGATGTAGGAGACCTACAATTAAGGTCTCTTGTATTTTGGAGTTGACTAGAGAGAGTTACATTTTGATGAAGTTACGTGAAGACAGTGTAGCAGTGTAACAGGGTAGATGAGTGGTCGAGATGTTTAAGGGAGTATAATGTGGAATCCAGAAGTGCTACTTTGGATTCGGTTTGGGTCCTACCCTATCTTTGTTAATATATGATCACCGACTATGTATTTTCTATTTGATTATGTGTTGGACACGTTTTGTGAGCCGAATGGAAAGGTTACAAGATCGAGTATATATGTCAAGATGTTTTGAGATGCGAAGATGTGTGTGGAATAGATAGATGCATTGTGATGTCAAAATCAGACAGAGAATGTTTTGAGCTATAACTGGGACTAATTAAGCATAGTAGATGCTTGTACAGTTCGCTTTGTGATAAATCTTTGTAAAGACAGTTTTGCATTGTAAGAGCAGCGAGCTCCTTGTTTCACCCCTAACAGGGCTAGGTCTCCTAACAGGAACGTTATACTCCTAGTGCATTATTTGTAGGTATCATCCACACTGGGGTTTTGCCTTGGCCAGGGTTTCCTCGTTAAAAAATATGGTGTTATGAGTTGTTTACTTTATGTGTATGTTCTTATTTCAGTAATTGCATGGTTAAGCTTGACTTTGTTAAGTTTGAAGTTAAAGTGCTGTAATATTGATTCACCCCCTCTTTGTATTACTTAATCCTAACAGGCTATTGACACCTGAAAGCCTAGAGTGAAATGAGAAACAGAGAAGGAAGCCATTCTCGAATGATTTGAGAATCACATTGTCATTTATTTTTGAAAATAAGAAGATTTTATAATGTATAATCTTTTTCATATATTTTTATCCTATGATAATTCTAATTATCATTTTAATTGATAAATACACATTGAATTATTTTATCAGTAATTAATTACATTTAATCACAATTTATTAGATTTTGAAAGGTTTTAGAAACTTTCATGCAAATGTGGTGGTAGGTGAAAAATCATATTCAAAAACCATTTGAAATAAATATACATTTCTAAATTATATCCCCTACCATTATAACTAATGTTGACATATATAAATACTATTATATTCTTTTTGTCAAATTTTTAAGTAATGCATGAGAAAGACTATTATAATTTTTTTAATTTTATAATAAGATGATGATGTGTGTGTCTGAGAGAGAGAGAGAGAGAGAGAGAGAGAGAGAGAGAGAGAGAGGATAAATAGATATATAGATAGATAGATCAAAGAGAAATAGAGTTAATGAGATATAGATAAGGAGAGGTGAAAAATAATGAGAGGGGTAAGATAAGATGGATATGGGGAGGGAGAAAGGATGAGTGTCTGAAGAAATAGAACGATAAATATATATGAGGTGATGGATAGATAGTAGATAAATAGATAGATAGATAGAGTAGATCAAAGAGAAATAGAGGAAATGGGATATAGGTAGGGAGAGGTGAAAAGTAAAGAGAGGGGTAAGATAAGATAGATATGGGGAGAGAGAAACGAGACGTGTCTGGAGAGATAAAACGATAAATATATATGAGGTGATAGATAGATATATATATAGATAGATAGATTGACCAAAGAGAAATAGAGGAAATTGGATATAAATAGAGAGAGGTGAAAGGTAAAGAGAGTGGTAAGATAAGATAGAGATAGGGAGGGAGAAAGATGAAGTGTCTATGTCTGTGAGTAAGAAAGATAGGGATAGGGAGGTAGATAGAAAGAGTGTGTGAATTAGAGAGAAACATATGGATATAGAAATAGGGAGGGATAAAGATATATTAATATACCACAATATAATCATTTGATATATATTTTACTATCGACATAACCATTGTACCCCTCAAAGGTGCAAGTGCTAGTATTTATTGATATGTGCTATGAAGTATGATTTTCCTATCAGTTAAAGTGATAGCGATCTTTCCCTTCTAATATATAATTATATTTATTAATGTTATTTCTATATAGACAATATTAATATGCAATTGATATGGTATTGCTTGCAACAATGTGTTTTCCTATGTCTGATATAGCAATATAAGTATGTGAATGTGGGAATATCGCTTTAGGAAATATGTTGTTGTTTGAAATTTGAACTTGTATGCTTGAAAATTGACATTGATGTTGTTTTGATATGTACTTTCTATGCCTACAACAACTGGTTCCATCTTTGGTTTGTAATATTATTCTTACAAACAATTAATGCCGAATGCCAGATGCTCAATGGAGCAGATCCAACTATGGATTGGAAAAAATTCCAAATATGATGTTTTAATGAATGGTGTGAATGGCTTCTTATATATTACTTGGTGAAGAGTTTGCACCCTTTGTATACCAAAGAGACATATTTCTTTGAAACTACTCCACATTATAACACAAAAGATCTCAACTTAATCACAACCTTTCTTGACCTTAACAATTATGTTGATTGCAATCAATTCTTTTAATCACACCTTTCCCTTGTATGTTGTTCATTGGCAATGAAATGGTTCACATTTCTCTTTTCATTGGATATCGATTTCGACTTAATCAATATTATATAAGTTGCTGACCATCGTTTGTATTGGTGTTCCCAACTGATTGTCCAAAGAACTTCTATGAAATAGCCAACTTTTAGTCTTCAAAGTATTAGATCGATGGCCAACTTAATAGGGTGCAATTTAGGGATAAGGAACTAATTCAACCCCCTCTCCACTTAAGACTTGTCAAACTTATATAGGTAAACTCTAAACAATATCCTTTTGATCGTACTCTTTCTTCCTATGAACATTGTGACAAAGTATTTAAACTTGTATGCAATCAAGCGTTTAATGATCTCCCTTTTCGACTATACTTGAATTAACTATCTTGGAGTGGTGGAAACAAGTAATCCTAACTCTAAACTAAAGTTTAAAACATAACAAACTCAAAACAACATAAAATTAAAAGATTTTTTATTCGATTTTGAAGGTTTAAGCTGAAGTTACTAGATAGAGGAATTTGACTAGTGCCTACCTTGGGTATACAGAGTCATAGAAGAACACAATCCTGAAAATCTTATACGACTATGATCAGAAACAAAGCTTTCCACCAAATTGACACACTGTGTCAATTAAGTATATGATAATGAAGAACATCTCATACAACTTATATATACTGTAATATTCTGGTTTCTTGAGTCTACTTCACATAAACATTTCCTTTGAATTTTAACAAATAACCACTGTAATATTCTGCAAAAGATATTTATTTATTTCAATGAAATCTTTAAAGTTCACCCAAGTATTGGCATTCTACGAACTATGTGATTAATATCTGAATGTGAATCTATCTACCCAAGTATTTTTCACTGAACTGAAAAATTAAGATTTTATCGTAAGGAAAGCACCTGGTTGACGTGGTCTTGTAATTATCTAGCCACGCGATGAAATTATGTCCTTCTGCTATTTCCAACAGTTATCGTTGACTCCAGTGCAAACATATGTATATGTACTAGTGATGTGTCGTTTAGTTCAGTCGTCAATCCATAGTCTTCGCGGGGAGTTCCACTATGATCCCCCACGTCACACGTCATCTCCAGGCAATAACTGCGGCCAAGGTTCTTGGTAAAGAAACTATCCACGATACCTCACGCGGACTCTTCTTGGTGTATCCACGCGTATGCTTTATTCATTCAATCGACCCAGCGTGAACCAAAACGTGGTCGTGTTGAACGCCTACCTTCCTTACGCTTCGCGTCCAAATTTATAAAACACAAACTCCAAAAATGTTCCATTTCCCTCTGACAAATTATCCACTAAGCCAGGATAACCAGCGAAAGGAGGTTCATTCCTTCATTGCCGTCGATTATTTTCCACAATTAATCCCGATAGGCCAGACAACAGTCCGACGAAAGGAAGAAAGTCGTATCTTACTTTACATCCAATATTTAAAATATTCAAGCATGTCGAACTCCTCCACGGAGGTATTATTTAAACAACCAAAAATTGGTTAAGTCCCGTAAGGGAACTACCACAAAAAAAACTAATAATATTACATATTAAAAGTTAGAACAAAATGCTAACTTTCAAAACTTATAATTATTGAATATTAATTGGATTTAGAATTAATATTAAATAATTACCGCGTTTATTAAACACTTCCACTTTACTTGGAAAATTCGGGGACATGACGGATCTCCCCTGCCTCATGTTGCTTGCCCACAAGCAACTGTAAATTTGGATGAGCCAGAATCTGCTCATTTTCCCAAGTAGCATCGTCCAAGGGCAAATCCTTCCATTTGATAAGATATTCGCGAATAGTGCGATTCCGCAGATGCCGATCCCGTGTGTCTACAATCTTCTTAGGAATCATAGCAAGTTTCCCTTCCTCATCCAATGGAGGTAAAGCCTCTGAAACTGTGACCTATTGTCCTAAAGCCTTCTTAAGACAAGACACGTGGAACACATTGTGGATTTTGCTACCAGCTGGTAAAGCCAATTCATAGGCAACCTCTCTAGTTTTGCCAACAATATGATAAGGCCCATAAAACTGATGCTTCAATTTCTCAGCCCCACTCCGTTTGAGAGATGACTGCCGATAAGGCTGTAATCTGAGGTATACCAAATCACCTACCTCAAAACTCCGTTCCACCCTGTTTTTATCAGCGTAGAACTTTTGCCGATTTTGAGCACAATGTAAATTTTCCTTGAGGGTTTTCAAGATGTCTTGACACTCCTGAAGCCAATCTCGGGACTTGGGCACATTACTGGTATCAAAAGCAAGATCTACAAAGGATAAAACATCATACCCATATAATGCCTTAAACGGCGACATACCGATGGACATATGGAAAGTAGTATTATAGCAATACTCGCCCAGATGCAACCATCGAATCCAAGCCTTTTGATTCCTAGTGACATAATTACGAAGGTATCCTTTAATCCATTTGTTGACTATTTCTGTTTGACCATTTGTTTGAGGATGGTAACTAGTGCTGTGATGCAATACTGTACCTGTCAACCTAAATAATTCTGCTCAAAAGTTACTCAAAAACCTGTTGTCTCGATCACTGATTATATTCTTTGGTAGACCATGTAAACGGAATACTTCCTTGAAAAACAAGCCAGCAACTTGAACAGCTGTAAAGTCTGTAGTGATAGCAAAGAAATGTGCAAATTTTGTTAGTCTATCAACCACCACAAAAATACAATCTTTACCTTGAGCTCGTGGTAAACAAGGAATAAAATCCATTGAGATACTCTCCCATTTCTGATCCGGAATAGGCAAAGGCTGCAATAACTCGGCTGGATAAGTATGTTCGGCTTTATTCTGCTGACATGTGATACATTCCTTGGCGTATTGCAAAATGTCATTTTTGAGCCCTTTCCATGCAAATCTTTCACGGATGTGCCTGTAAGTTTTGGAATAACCTGGATGTCCTGCTAAAGGCAAATCATGAACTGTTTGCAAAATTCTTAGTTTCAGCTTAGACTCAGGTACTAAGAAAATTCTACCTTTGTAGTAAATAATATCATTCACAACCTTGTACCTACCGTCCAGAACTTTCCCATCCAATGAATCACAAGCAATGGAGTTCTTAGAATATTCAGCCGCTAACAAGGATCTCCAATCAGCTGATACCCCACTTAAAGCATTTATTTTCGGCCTCCTAGACAAAGCATCAGCTACAATATTGTTCTTACCCTTAACATATTCAATTTCAAAATCATAAGCTTGAATTTTACTGATCCACTTTTGCTGTCTATCATTCAAGTCTCTGATTTAGGAAATATTTTAGACTATTATGATCAGTTTTAACTACAAATTTGGCCCCAACTAAGTATTGGGTGAATTTAGCTAATGCATGCATAATAGCTAACATTTCCTTGTCATATATGGAATACAATTTTTCAGCACTAGTGAGTTTCCTTCTTTCAAACACTATCGGATGTTTATTTTGCATTATCACAGCTCCAATTCCTTTACCTGACGCATCACATTCTAATACAAAGGGTTGATCAAAATCTGGTAAGGCAAGGACAGGGCAAGAACTCATTACCTACTTGAGCTTGTCAAATACCTGTTGTGACTCTGCAGTCCATTTGAATGCCCCCTGTTTGGTAAGATCTGTCAGTGGTGCTCCAAGCTGTGAAAACCCTCTAACAAATCTCCTGTAATAACTGCATAGACCAAAGAAACCTCTTAAATTGGAAAGAGTCCGTGGAGGCGGCCAATCTTGAATAGCCCTGATCTTTTCTTGATGCACTTGTACACCTTTAGCACTGATCATATGTCCCAAGTATAGAATTTCTGTCATACCAAATTCACATTTAGAAGCTTTTGCATACAGAGATTGAGACTCCATTATACCCAAAATCTCATCAATCTGTTTCAGGTGTTCTTCCCAAGTCTCGCTGTAAATCAATATATCATCAAAGAAGACAAGCAAGAATTTTCGCAGCTGCTTATTAAAAATATGGTTCATACAAGACTGAAAGGTTGCTAGAGCATTTGTCAGTCCAAAAGGCATAACCAAAAATTCATAAGGACCATAATGACAACGGAAAGCAGTGTTATGAATATCCTGTTCCCTTAACTTAATCTGATGATACCCAAATCTCAAATAAATTTTTAGAAAAATATACAACACCATGTAATTCATCTAAAAATTCATCAATGCGGGGAATTGGATACTGTTCTTTATAGTTTTTTTATTAAGGGCACGATAATCGATACACGTGTAGAGTCTCATCTTTCTTCTTGACCATCACTACAGATGAGGCAAATGGACTCGAGCTGGGCCTAACATGTCCCATCTCTAATAGCTCCTTAATAGCTTTTTCTATTTCATCTTTGAATGCCTTAGGATGCCTGTATGGAGTAGTGATTACAAGCTTAGCCCCTTCTTCCAATTCAATTGTATGTTCAAAACCTCTATCTGGGGGTACCCCAGGGGGTATATCACTGAAAACTAGACTGTGAGAATCTAATATTTGCAACAAATCATCTGAATAATGCTTAGTTTCAAACCCTGTTACATTTGTAGAGATCAAACACTGCGCTGACCAAGCAACCTCACCATGATGAAAAATGGCTTCCATCCTTTGAGCAGAGACAATTCTGGGTCCACCATTCGACATTCCCCTGAGAATCACCTTTTGTCCATCCACCTTGAAAGATAATTCCATATGTTTAAAACTCTGCGAATATTTATCCAAAGTTTCCATCCACTGAATTCCCAAGACAACATTAGTATCTGCTAAATCAATTACGTAAAAATCATCTGTCACTGTATAATTACTAAGATCAGTACTCAACTGTGGAACTTTATGTGTGCTGACTAAATTAGTGCCACCTGCCACTTTCACATCAAAACCTTCATGTTTAACTACATGTAAACCTCTTTTCTTAACAAGAGCAGCATCAATAAAATTATGGGTAGATCCACTATCAATCATAACAATAACTCGCTGACTCTGTAACACCCCTCTAACCCTGAAAATGCTGTAATGAGGAATTCCAGTCATGATTGCTATTATACCACCTGGCTGTTTTTCCTGTTCAGTGGCAGTAACCTTTTGTGAACTTTATATATTTGGATCTATATTTACCTCGTCTTCATCATTATTTGAGATTACTTCAATATAATGCATTTTCACTTTACCCAAACACCTAAGACCTGGTTGCCATGGTTCTTTACAACTAAAGCACAATTTGCACCTCCTGAGTTCATCCTTTTCCTCTTTATCCATTCTGGGTTTTGGAAACGTTTCTTTGATGGAAGACTCTTTGTCTTTATCCTGTTTCGGTGGAGGGTTTTGTTCCAAATTTTCCCTTTTGAGGAAGGTTCTAGATCTCTAGCCTTCTTAATAGCCATTTGTAGTGTGGTAGGATATAAAGACTTCACCCAACCTTTCAAAGAATTAGAGAGTCCATCAATAAAAGGCACAATCTTGTTTCGCTCAGAGATTTTAGTGACAAGCATAGCCAATTTTTCAAATTCTATTATATATTGTTCAACTGTCCTTGTTTGTTTCAGCTGTGTTAATTCTTTTAAAAGTAATTCAGGATCTTTAGAATCAAACCTATCAATGAGATGTTCAGTGAATTCCAAATATGTATCTACCAGATTATGTCCCAATGTGACCTGCCCATGGTGCCACCATTCATGTGCTACTCCATCAAGATGTAACGCTGCATATTTGATAGCTTCATCCTCCCTCATAGGGTTTAATTGAAAATATGTGTCTAATTTTTGAACCGAAGCCCTGGCAGTGGTTTTTCCCGTGCCTTCAAAATAAGGGATGGACATCTTCCCAATTTTCCTCTGTAATTCACTATTGAAATTTCTGCCCCTATGTGGCCTATGTTTCATTCTGACATCCATGTACTCCCTAAATGACATGTGAGATCTGAATTATGCCCTAGTTGAGTCCCAATCATTCAAAATTTCATCCTGTACTTCTCTAATTGTAGGTTCATGTTCTGGTTGTAAATTTTGTGGAGTAAAATTGGGCATATAAGGTCGGGCTGTCGCTGATCTTTCAGGCTGATTGTTATTAACTGAACGATCATCCCTACCACCTTCATTTTGATTTTGGTTTAAATTTTGAGTCATGAATTGAGTCATCAGATTGGTCATAGTATTTTTATTGTTTCACATATCTTGTTGACTTCTTATCAATGCCGCAATTAAATCCCCATTATTTTCTGGTTCCGCCATGTTATTGACGTGTTCAAAAAATATTTTTTCTTCTATCTCAATATGACTTTCCTCAATTTCAAATTGTGGAGTTGAAGTGGTTGGACTGGTTGGATTTCTATTTTGACGTTCTTTGGTATTTCAGAAGTTGTAATGGCTTGATGACATATTCAGTAAAACATATCTCTTGTTTTGACAACACAAACACCCTATAGACTGGCAAGATTGAAAGCTTTGATACCACTGTAATATTCTGGTTTCTTGAGTCTACTTCACATAAATATTTCCTTTGAATTTTAACAAATAAGCACTGTAATATTCTGGAAAAGATATTTATTTATTTCAAAGAAATCTTTAAAGTTCACCCAAGTATTGGCATTCTACGAACTCTGTGATTAATATCTGAATGTGAATCTGTCTACCCAATTATTTTTATTATTTTTCACAGAACTGAAAAATTAAGATTTTATCGTAAGGAAAGCACCTGATTGACGTGGTCTTGTAATTATCCAGCCACACGATGTAATTATGTCCTCCTGCTATTTCTGTAATGTCCCCGATTTAGCAGGTCTTTGCAGTTGAGCTAAGTCAGTTCATCAATACGACCCTCGTGAGCTGACAGTGTGTTTTGAGGGTCTCTGGGAGTTTCTGGGATGGATTTACTATTTCTGGTGAGTCTATTTTTTGTAATGGCTATTTCTGGCAGGACAGTACCTATTCCTGATTGGGCAGTTGGACCTGGTGTTGTCAGAATTGGTTGATTGAAGTCAGACAGTTCTATGGCTAATATTTTAAATATGTTATTAAATTAAATTATTTTGATTTAATTTAATAACTTATGACTTTATAACTTTATGTTATAAAGTGGAGTTTTTTATTAAAAAAAAGCCAATTAAGTGAAATTTTAAAATAAAGTGCTTTTCTAAAAAGCATATATATTTGTTTTGAAAAAGGATGACATCATCTCATGCAATCATATTATTTTCTTGGAATTTGGGAAAAGGACAAACCTGGCTAGGGTTTCGAGGATTGATTCCTCATCTGGTAGTCTGAGCCGTCTCTTGGTGGTGAATTCTACTTTGTTTTTTATGACTCTCATTCGATGCTGATGTAAATCGAATGAAGTGATGGTTTAATTATTAAATTGGAGGTGCTGATTGAATTGTGGAGAAAAACGACAAAGGGAAGTCTGATTTAACATATGGCGGTTGGTCATTACCATCGAACCTGTGGAGTGACGTAATAATGGAATTGGCAAATTGACGTGTGGACGGTTTCCTATATGTTGTGATTTCCAGTCTGGTCGACACATAAGTGTTGAGTATTGTATGCTAAGGCGTGGTAATTATCGTTTCCTTCTTTGGGCCCGCGCTGACTTTTTGGGCTGTCCGCACTCTTTCAAAACCACACCAAAGTAGGGGATCCACGCGTCCAACAGGGAGGAGGCATTTTTTGTCAATAATTAGACGCTATAGCAGGAGGAATAATTTATTTGTAAGGTGGCGGTACTTATTAAATAGCAGACGCTTCAATTGGTGATCAATTGCAATTTCAGGTGCACATCGTTTTATTTGGAATTAAAATATCATGCTATTTATTTCTGTGCAGACGTTCATTAATTTATGATATGCCAAAGTAATAAAATTCCAAGTGAAATTTGATATTTTAGAATTGAGGAATATCTTTTATAATTGCCTGTTCAAGATATATTTGCAATTGTTCGAAAGTTGTTTTTGAATATTTAGAAAGAGACAAATTGGGCTCTTCACAATTTCCAACAGTTATCGCTGACTCCAGTGCAAACAAATGTATATGTACTAGTGATGTGTTGTTTAGTTCATCCGTCAATCCACAGTCTTCGCAGGGAGTTCCACTATGATCCCCCACGTCACACGTCATCTTAAGGCAATAACCGCGGCCGAGGTTCTTGGTAAAGCAACTGTCCACGATACCTCACGCGGACTCTTCTTGGTGTATCCACCCGTGTGCTTTATTCATTCAATTGACCCAGCGTGAACCAAAACGTGGTCGTGTTGAATGCCTACCTTCTTTACGCTTTGCGTCCAAATTTGTATAACACAAACTCCAAAAACGTTCCATGTCCCTCTGATGAATTCTCCACTAAGCCAGGATAACCGACGAAAGGAGGTTCATTCCTTCATTGCCTTCGATTATTTTCCACAATTAATTCCAATAGGCCAGACAACAGTCCGACGAAAGGAAGAAAGTTGTATCTTACTTTACATCCAGTATTTAAAATATTCAAGCATGTCGAACTCCTCCACGGAGGTATTATTTAAACACCCAAAAATCGGTTAAGTCCCGTAAGGGAACTACCGCAAAAAAAAATAATAATATTACATATTAAAAGTTAGCACAAAATGCTAACTTTCAAAACTTATAATTATTGAATATTAATTGGATTTAGAATTAATATTAAATAATTACGGCCTTTATTAAACACTTCCACTTTACTTGGAAAATTCGGGGACATGGCATATACTTTACAAGATTTCAGCAAGTATTTTAAATCCCTATTTTAGAGATGTCAAAAAAACACTAACACCATTGTTTACATATAACAATAGATAAAATGAGAAAACCCTTGATTTTTGATTTTATAAAATCTTGAACACATAGGAAAGGACAACATAGAAAATCATTTTTTTAAAAATTTCTAGTTGTTTTTGTAATTACAAAAGATTCTCAAAATATGAACTGTCACAGAAGATGCATACACCAGAAGACAAAAGACACCTTTTCATTCATGTCAACTGAACTTGTAGACAAAAAGAAACTTTACAATCACTTGAATGACCTATTAGACAGCTAGCAACCTTAACATAAGGCCTTGATTTTTCTTTTATAGATCAAGCAAGCGAACAAGGTTATGGCCTTTTACAATATTTTAATTGGCAGTAGGTGACCGCTTTGTTGGTAGAAGACAAAAATACTCTGACCAACTGACAACCTCTTCAGACATTCTTTGTTCTCTCCAGAGAGGTAGCTGCAGTAAATATCTTCAAATATAATCCTCATATAATTCTGGAAACAAGTGGGCATGAGAAATGATGATGTGGAAAACTTGTTTAGACATCATTGAAAGAGAGCAACATTTGATTCTTTTCTCAAAATATATGCATTTACTCCTCAAAATATTGTTAGAATAGGTCCAAAATTCATCTTTATGATGGAGATCAATGTTAGGAAAAGAACGAATCATTCCCATGATTATCCTAGAGCCAAAAGAGCGAAATTTTAAATTTTTTAAACCTTGTGGGAACACAACTACTTCCTAGTTCAAATATTCAAAAACACAGAGAACTGGTTAGATACAAACAAAAGCAATTATAAATCATATAATCCTTGATCATTGAACAACTGGAGAGCTTGAAGATGCTGAATATACTTCCTAGATCATTTATTTGTGTCTTTGCATTCTCCATTCTTTTCATGCCCTCCTTTAGATTAATCAAGAATCCCAAATTTATATCTAGCCTTTCTAACAATCTATCTTCATTCATCTCTATATCATCCATTATGGAGTTTATCATGGCTTGAAATTTTCCTTTCCATTCAAATTCTAACTCGAAAACTTTCACCCTCTTGTCACCATCCTTTTCCTTAATAAAGAGTAGAGGCATATTATATGCAGAATATTCATAGGAACTTGACAATTTTGCCTTAATAATCTTTGTATACAATCTATGTTTTGAAAACATCTAGGTCATGATCTTAAATTTCCATTTTAATTCATTAGCATGATATTTTAGAGGCTTTGAATGAAATTAATCTGAATAAAACTCTAAACCTCTAATCAGCCTATGCAAACAAGAAATAGAGCAAGCAAGAAACTTCCACCACTGAAGATGGATTTGTTGAAAATTTAGAAATTCCAAATTCTTAGTCCATACCTCATCAACATACCATTAAACATTGCTTACTCTGAGATCAGCAAGAGTTTGAATGACCTTTGTTGTATTACTTACTTCTGATGCTCTGATATCCTTATTCAATTGTGCTACCTTTGCTTTCAATTTGTCATTGTTCAATATTGACTGTGGATACCTTCGTCTTTAACTTTATTATTTCATCAAAAGAAAGCCCCAGAATGGCAATAAATATCTCGTTCTAGTACTTAATTGTTCCTTTAACCTTTTATTCTCTTTTGTCAACTTCGTATTTTCTTCTTTTAAGATTGCAATTTTCTCTTCATTTCTGTCAGAGACCTTTTGTGCCATCTTGGCAACACCAACCACAAGGCCCGATGCTTGTGGACTTGTAAAATTAGAAGAATTTTTCAAGCACAATTTATATATAGTTCATCTTGTTGAGGGACCATATAAGGCTTATTTGTGGCTAGATATAAAGATCAAATTGCCAGCACATCTATCTTATCATGAAAAGCTGAGCCAAAGAGCAGAATTTGCTCTTGATTAGTACTCAAGTTTGAAAGATTTACATCTTTCCTTCTTATCAAGCTATCAAAATCTATAGCTGCAAAGATATCCCACCCCTCAAGGAGTAGGACTCCATTTTCCTTAATAATTTTCCTCTCTTGTTCTATAGTCATGGAAACTAGTTGTTTCTCGACTTCTTTAAGAACTTCATCCTTCATCTTAATTTGTTCAGTCTCACTTAAAATCTCAAAATCAACACCCTTTTCCTTAACTAGTTCTTCAACCTTTTGTTTAAGCACAAATTGCTTAAACTCTTTCTTCTTGATAAACTCATCATCACTTAAAAGTTCTCTACAATCTTCCACCCTCACACATTCTTTTGTACATCAAACTCATGAGGAGGATGGGGTTGTTCGACTTGGGCATCAAACCCTGCATAGAAAGTATATTGAATATCCTTTCCCAGGGATAACATTTGCAAAGGCATTACAGACTGAGCTTTCCAAATTAGAATCGCAAATATTTATAACCGGTGCTTCTTGTTTCTTTTTTATTTTATCCTCCATAGACCAAAGCCAGTGGCCCCAATTATAGGGTCTCTGCAGCTTGCATTAAGATCGATAAAAAATGCATCTGGAAAGTTACCAGTTTGAGCCCTTTTCTGGACCTTAGAAGGCCTTGAAAACTGTGATATAATCTTTAAAGGAGATTTCATTTTTATCTCCAAGGGATGAAGATTCTTCCATGCTTATAATTCACATGCTAGGTTTTTTAATAGAGGCTAGGATTTTGAGTTGTAGACTCAACTACACTTTTTGAGCTTACAAATAGATTTGGATACTAAAAATGAAGCTAAATACAAGTTTTGCACAATCTTATATGGACAAAGTATTCAAACCATAGCAACAAAATGCAAACCCTAATTTCAAGCGAAAAAATCCTAGTTACAAAAATTATGAGCACAATGATGACATTATTTTCACAAATGTAGGAAATTAACTCACAAACATGAAATAAGCATAATTAAGTTGAAATTGCGCTTATAATGGTGGAATGTAAATGCATACACAAATCGCTTTCGCTGGCACCAAATTGCCATTGTGGTTTGAATTCGAACATTGGAGATGCAACAACTAATAAGCTGTTATGACATTCAACCAATTGGAGAGCACCACGGCACCAAGCAGCTTACCACCTTTAATGACAATCAGGTAGTTAGTAGCAGACTTACACCCTTAAGTCCATCTTACATGTTGATCTAATCACACAACTGCACGTGAATACTCATCATTGATCCTTTGGAAGATGATCACTAGATAACAATGTATTGATGTAATGAGCCTGAATCACTCTGCGGAGAATTGATAAATTTTGCAACCACAAAATAATAACTTTGCAAGAAAGTATCCCTTTATTTATATAATCAATTTCAAATTGTGATTTTCAATCCACAGTCATAATCATTTCCAGTGTATTTATTATTAATAGATTGTGGAAAATGCATTCATTAATTATTCAGCAAATACAATAATGAAATGGAACCTGATATTTGCCAATATAGACGTCTGGTGTTGTGATGACAGCCAACCAACATCCACGTTCCTCACTGTAATATAGTTACAGGCACGCGAATGATCCCAAATTAGTCACGCGGCCTGCATTTACTCTTGAATTTGATGCTCCAGCACGCAAGAACAAAAGATCTACATGTGCAGCCAGCAGAGAGCACTCCAACGTCACTATATTCTCTGCCCAAAAATAACAAATAAATCTCTGGTTCACTCCTCAGCAAACTCCAATCAGATCGACCTCTTAATGCAGGTCTTAGTTCAATTACAAAATCAATTTCAAAATTAATTACACTCTCAGTGTGCCAATTAATTATCAACAAACTCCTTAGATAATAATCTCCAGCATAAATCCAATTCTCTCCTTAGCCACAGAAATATAGTAGAGAGATCTTGCAATTGTTTACCTTAGCACAATTGTAGCAGTAAAGAACTCAGAAACCCTAGCCTAAAGCTCAAGAAGAAAAAATATAAAATATTCAATGGATGATTTTCTTTTCACAAAGCATTGCTTTTATAATTAAAAAGTGTCTTCTCTCACACACTTTTCACTTAAAACACTTTTATACTTAGGCACATATTGAATAATATAATTTATTAACTCATTTGGCTCCAAAAATGACCTTTTCACCAATATCATGAAATTATGACACGCAAGGTCCCTGTTTCTTGTGCCCAAGATTTAAAACTTTTCATCCTGGTTCCAACGAGCTATAACACTATGTTATCCAGCATATAATACCAATAAAAATGGCAACCTTAGCAAATTTAATTAAATAATAATAATAAACCACCCGTCTTGCGAAAACAACTGAAGAAGCATCCGAAGCGAAATCTGTCTGCAAAGGAGTGATCGTGATGATGAAAGAAGATGAATGAACCTGACGGGGTGACTTTCTAAAAATATACGCTCTCTCCAAGCTTCTTGGAGCACAAACCGGAAGCCAGAAATGAAAACCGAGAGCATCATTCAACTCCTCTAACTCATCTGAGCCCGTTGGAACTATCCATTAACTTACTATAAATAGTAAGTTCACACCAATGACCCTCTAAACACCTCGCCAGATCACGAGGATCGCAATAAAGACCTGGAACCATCAATTCAATGACCTGCTAAAAATGGGGACATTACATTCCTCCCTCCCCAAGATTGCTTGTCCCCAAGCAATCACCGGAACAAGAAACATCACATTCCACCTGGATCCCACGGAAAACTGTAAGCCATGCCTCTGGCGCAATGTGCAAGCTCCTGTAACATCCCCTGAAAAAAAAAGGGGATGACTCTGTAAAAAGATCCATAAAAACCACTCACCCACACTCCCATACTAAATCTATCTCTGCTCGGATCCCAAGAGAAATGAATCTCAGGACCATCAAAACCAAGATGTATGGGTGACTCAGATCACATACACACTGAACTCCCCCTGCACACCCAAATGACTTGTATTGAGTGTGTAGACCATCTGCACAACAATGATGAATACCCCAAAACAAAGCTGTACCAAGACCCGGATATCCACCACCGTATAATCTCTGCAGCCACCATAACTCTGCATGTCCCCTGCTACTGATTTGTAGCCAAAACTCCCATAAACTGCTGATGGCAAGAACCCATCCAATAACGAATGATAAGGACTAGGAGCCAATCCACAACTATGTGCCATCAACTCATCAACATGTGGGTCAAAGGAAACATAATGAGCACTCCTCACTATGTAATGACGATAAAATGCTTCGATCTCTGTCAGAGGCTCATCATCCACCAGTCGCGTACCCAAAGATGACTCCAATCTCAAACTCTGCACAACTGGTTGGGCAGGGTCTTGGGTGACCTTCTTAGCAAACCCAACCTCGAAATCTTTGTGAGGGAGCATCGTAGTCAAGGCACCTACAATCTCTATCACCAAACACCGAATCGCACTAGTACCTCGGATGAGAACACCCTCAGAATCTCGGTAAGATCCCTCACGAAATTCTGAACTCTCAAGAAGGTGATCCAAAAATGATTTTGTGCAATAAAATGTATAGGTGGTAGCATTCATCTGCTCCTCTCGAATCCATAACTGGTCATCGTGTAACTGTGACGTAGCCAGCTGCCTACCATCACCAGGTATGTGTTCACTAACAACCAACTCGGGTGATACCATGTCTCCCTGCTGAGCAATCAAAGTAGTGTCATGAACTGAAACACTGATCATTGACATGTCCACTACACTACCCACAATGTTCTGTACTATATCACCTGACGCAATGCTACCAGTTGGAGTATCCATCCCAAACGGAATATCCACCCCAATGTCAGGCTCATTGCAACCCTCTACTGAAGTGCCTAACTCAACTGCACATATATCTGATGGAAGTGAACCTGTACCTCCAACACAAGAATAGAGGGTGGATGTATCCCCAACTCCATCACATCCAAAAAACCCAACTGTGGACATCATCAAATCACCAGACACCACAATATGTAGCTGCACTGGATCTGGTGCTGGTGTAGACTGAAGCTGCTCCAACTCCACAGTCACCTCTGCTAAGTGAACTTGTGACTCCTTGAGAGCCAACTGAGTGCTCTCTAAAACCTTAGAAGTCGTCATGAGCTCCCGAGTAAGCTCACTCACCTCATCCTCTCTATCCAAGAGTGCCTCATATGTTGTACTCCCCCACTCAACTAGGTGATCTTGGTTAGTTACCAACTGAAAATAATCTTGTCTCAAAATCTTGACAGCTTCTTGTAAGGAATGAATCTCTGTAAGGGACAAGTAACAAACACGCTCATCATCCATATGAGAACCCCATCCATGAACAACTAGCAGCTGTCGAGCAGTATCAAAATGCTCAAATGCGGTAACAATATCATGCTAGCTGACTCTCAACTGACTAGTCACATGATGACTCTGAATAGTCGGCTTCCTGTGCAACACCTCTGGCATACTATCCACACTGTAAATAGAAGTATTACCCAACACACTCCTCTCAGAAACACTATCCCCCAGTGTGCTGCCAACTGAGCTCTGTGAACTGACAACTGAACTCATGTCCTCAAACGGAGTACTAGCATTTGACACCTCAAACGGAGTACTAGCATTTGACAGGTCTCCGTCAAACCCCTCTGTACATGAGAAAGCTGCTATAGAATCTACCTCCTGAAGTGTCCCAGACTGAAACCTCCTCTGACTCCCTAGTAACTAATGAATCTGAGTCATGCTAGCATGAGTCCGTGTCTACTATTTCAAACTCAACATTGGTATCATCACACGTGGGCTCCATGCTCAAATCCTCAACCCAGGAGCATATTGGCATCTCCTGCACTAACCCCATCTCCAGACTGCCACTATCCAGATCTGTACGATCTGACTCCATCTCCTCAAGGCAGTCCTCAAAAGTGGTATCCTCCTCCTCTAGCGATCTAGAGTCCACCGTCATATCCTCCAATACTACAACACTCCCTCTATCAGCAACTCCCTCAACATCGACTAAAGAACTATCCTCCTGGCCATCTGAACTGGAGTCACTGTCTGAGTCGATAATACAATCTGGTGTGGTACTAACATCTACTGTAGTCATCGTCTCCTGTTGTATCACTGGATCATCAACTGAGTGCTGAGTCTCCATGCAACTGTCGGTCCGTGTAACTGTCATGTGCTTGTCCACTGAGATAGGTAATGACCCTACAATCAAAGTGTGGGGTATCTCAATTGGAGGAGCACTAATCTCTGGAACTGATGTGCTAGGCCCAAGTGTAACTGTAAAATCATTCCGCAAGTTTCTCCTGACCTCCCTCACCGTGTCAACCTGTCTCGTATCCAGTGTCATGCCAGAAGATCTGCCCAAGAATGAAGCCATGTATCTAGCCGCCTTGTCAATGGTAGCCGGATCTGACAAATGTTCACAAATCCTGTTCTAAATATCCCGACTACGATCCAACTGTCTAACCAAGGCATCAGTTTGCTTTTTGAATTCAGACAAACTGTCTAATGGTCTCCTTTGTCTACTGCTATATGTTTTCTTATACCTGTCCATACTGGAAAATAGAGTACTGATCACTCACACAATTTTTACAATCCCCAAAGGATGGCAAGAAAACCGGTCTGAAACCACTGTAATGAGCCTGAATCGCTCTGCTGAGAATTGATAGATTTTGCAACCACAAAATAATAACTTTGCAAGAAAGTATCCCTTTATTTATATAATCAATTTCAAATTGTGATTTTCAATCCACAGTCATAATCATTTCCAGCGTATTTATTATTAATAGATTTTGGAAAATGCATTCATTAATTATTCAGCAAATACAATAATGAAATGGAACTTGATATTTGCCAATATAGACGTCTAGTGTTGTGATGAAAGCCAACCAACATCCACGCTCCTCACTGTAATACTGTTACAGGCACATGAATGATCCCAAATTAGTCACGCGGCCTGCAATTACTCTTGAATTTGATCCTCCAGCACGCAAGAACATAAGATCTCCACGTGCAGCCAACAAAGAGCACTCCAATGTCACTATATTCTCTGCCCAAAAATAACAAATAAATCTTTGGTTCACTCCTCAACAAACTCCAATCAGATCGACTTCTTAATGCGGGTCTCAATTCAATGACAAAATCAATTTCAGAATTAATTGACTCTCAGTGTGCCAATTAATTATCAACAAACTCCTTAGATAATAATCTCCAGAATAAATCCAATTCTCTCCTTAGCCACAAAAATACAATAGAGAGATCTTGCAATTGTTTACCTCAGCACAATTGCAGCAGTGAAGAACTCAGAAACCCTAGCCCAAGGCTCAAGAAGAAAAATTATAAAATATTCAATGGATGATTTTCCTTTCACAAAGCATTGCTATTATAATTAAAAAGTGTCTTCTCTCACACACTTTTCACTTAAAACACTTTTTATACTTAGGCGCATATTGAATAATATAATTTATTAACTCATTTGGCTGCAAAAATGACCAATATCATGAAATTATGACACACAAGGTCCCTGTTTCTTGTGCCCAAGATTTAAAATTTTTCATCCTGGTTCCAACGAGCTATAACACTAAGGTATCCAACATATCATACCAACAAAAATGGCAACCTTAGCAAATTTAATTAAATAATAATAATAAACCACCCGTCTTGCGAAAACAACTGAAGAAGCATCCGAATCGAAATTTGTTTGCACAGGAGTGATCGTGATGATGAATGAACCTAACGGGGTGACTTACTAAAAATAGACGCTCTCTCCAAGATTCTTGGAGCCCAAACCGGAAGCCAGAAATGAAAACCGAGAGCATTATTCAACTCCTCTAACTCATCTGAGCTCATCGGAATTATCCATTGACTTACTATAAATAGTAAGTTAACACCAATGACCCTGTAAACACATCGCCAGACCACGAGAATTGCAATAAAGACCTGGTACCATCAATTCAATGACCTTCTAAAAATGGGGACATTACAATTGACCCTTCGACTAAACCCTTGCACAATTATCATTTTGCACACCTTTATTTTAATCACGCAACTGCATTGCAATATAGGCCATTGATCTCGATCAAGATGATCAAGATATAGATATCTTGCATTTGGAAGTCGCCCGGGACGTGTGAGCACAGTCACTGAAACATTATAGTTATCACACTCTAATTTGCTGATGAACATGACGTGGCATTGGTAGGGCTGGTCTTTGACTTTTTGACAATGGGCTTGCGCCCTTAGCTCAAGTGCACATGTTTTAATCACAAACCTATGCGTTGATATGGGCCGTTGACCTCTTGTAACCTACACGATCAATATGTCAGCATAAAAGTGGACCCCTTGTGCGGGTCACACATGTTTGACAATGAAGAGTAATCACGCAACAAAACATCATTCTAGACCACCCAGGTGTACAAATGGGGTTGGGGTTTTGAGTTATGGCACGGGTTGAGTATGAAACTGGTAAAACAAGAAGCAAGTCTAGGAGGGGCTGTCTAAACAATGACTAAAAGGCATTAGCCGGTAACGGTTAACAAGATAACCCAGTAAACACAAAATTTCATAATATGAAGGCTTTTAGAGGTTTAACTGGTCAAGCCGAGAAGACTAAGATATGGGACGGTCACCAAAACGATATAATAGGCTCAGTTTATAACTTAGGTGACCAATAAGTTGCTACAAATAGTCAACAACAAAACAAAACAATAAAACAACCTTGACTATTAGGGTTTAGAAACCATTGAAGTTCTTGAGGGTTTAGGAGTTGCAGAGTCTTTACAAATCACAATTAGGAAATAATAAATAACAAAACTGACAACTCGTAATAGTTTGTATTACCATTCATCGACAATGCTCCATATCATTATTGTCTGAAAGCATGACAAATAATTGCTGCCACTTTAACCAAATTGGGTCTAGATTATAGTCGTTGTATTCTATGTTAATGATTAATTGGCATCTTTAACTATTGCCAAATATCTAAAGCTTTGTCTCTAATATCACATATATCATCATTCATCCTTCACTCAATAATCTGACTTCTGATCACTTAAGTATAATAACTTCTTCTCTAATATCATTCAATATTTGTAATATCCATCGTTAATTCTTCATACTCCAACTCAATGGTGCCGGGGCAATACACGAGCATCACATGAGATCCAAAAGATTTATGTTGTGTTCTAGGTTGTCTTGGTTGTAATAAGGTCCTACAAACCATTTCATGTAATTTTGTAAGGATTGGAATCCATTTTGTAAGGGAATGAAGCCATTGACCTTGTTAGGCATGTATAAGCCAAATTGGTCAACTCTGGTTAAAGGTCATTAGGAGCATAGAAAAATGTTGGATTTTGTCTTTGATGATGTTTGGGGCCATGTATGACCGATTTGCAATGTAATTGGGGTGGTAGGAAGTAGTTTATTGAAAAGTTTTCAAAAATTGCTCAAAAGTTGCATGACAACTTTTAAGCAACATTTTACACGAATACGCAACTTCCTCCCAACGGTCATTTTTAGTTCAAATTCTGGGTGGGGGAGGTTATGGAAGTTGGAATATGCCTATTAGAGTCTCTAGTGGTCGGGACATTTGATGTTGTTGAAGAGATTGGTTGTGGAGCAATAAAAACTATTTCATTTTCCTGTCAATTTTGTTTAACTATTCTGTATGATCTCATACAAATTCATTGATTGATCAAATAGACATGGAAGTGTAGGGTAATGAATTATATTTCTACTACAGTTTTTCTCAGGCCAATCCATTAAGTTAAGTGCAAGATATCATTTATTTGGTGCAAATAGTTCACAAACCCTCACCTACCTAGGGTTTCTTTAATAAAATACTTTTATCTTAACTTTCCAACATAGGAAAATTTAGGCCTTTGCGGAAAGTTAGGACCCTGAATATATATTAAGATGTACTTGGTCTTAGATCGGGGAATGAAGGCGTTTTGGAAAAATGACCATTGAAAGACCAGTCATCTCAATGTGACTGGTCACGATGTTGAAGAAAACTCGGTTGTAGAAGAACAAATTGATGGACTAGACCCAATCAAATGGTGGATTTGATGTTTTTGAGGATGTACAAAATTGGTACAATCATTGGTTTGAGAAGAAACATCCATTCCTTAGGGGTTTCTTTGTAAAGGAGACCTAATTCACCAATTAGGCCTGTGAAACTAGTCAAACTTTAGGACCCTTGATAAAGAGACCCAAAACCCAATTTGGGATATGTTGTGTAGGGGCAAAAAGGGTATCCTAGACTGCAATTTGTTTGTAGACTTGTTTGTGGAAATCAGAAGTTGTGGTTGTTATGAGCCTGCTTGGCTCTTCTTAAAAATAACAATGCAAATACACTGAATTCTAAAGAAACAATTTTAATAATTTTCCTTTTAGACAATATATGCTTTTTTTTTGTATTTTTCATCATATATAAAATCGACTGCATTTACATTAAGCAAATCCCACTCCTAGAATGCCACTTTAATACCACGTTTTGAAAGTATTAATGAAGTCACCTTAACAACGGATGGCAAATAAGATAAAACTACCTCAAAAGTCCTCCTAGCTTGCTAGCCGCAAGAGTCCATTGCTACCCGCGACAATCATACTGGCCGCCATACTCCACATTGTCTCCACACATTTCAAGATGATACGCTTGATTGTTTCTAACGCTGGTGTCCAAGCAAAGAAGTGACGCCTAGTCACTGTGTAATTTCCCACGTCTCAAGCAACACTGAACCACTATCAAACAACCCGCGGCTTCTCTACACCAAAAACGCTGATACAACGATCCTGAATATCTCCTTTAGTGGCGTGATTTCAATTCAAACTGAATCGCTGCAATTCATTGGTATTTAGCCAATTCAAAGAGCACAATAAACATCAAGAAATTTTCAATTCGTTGTTGTAACAAGAACAAACCCTTGTCTTCCAGAATTCGCAGAGCAAAGTTTCATATAATGATAGAAGATAATGGATACCTCAAGCCTTTCGAAAATCCTCTATAAAGGACACAACTTCTCCAAGAAGATTCAAATATAAATCTTCAACTTCACACCAAACATAACTTAAAGCACCAACCTTATAATATATCCGTTAACAACCAAGCCTTCATTAATCGATAAGTCATTAATAAATAATAACTTAGACTTTAATAAATGGCCCCAAAAACATTAATTAAGTAAGCCAAGCTCAATTAATCAAATAAATCATTGATCCCAACCAATCCATTTGCTCTGCTCTGATTAACCCACTGAATGACACCCTGCCACCAATAGAAGTTGACAGGAGATGACTTACTAAAAATAGTAAGTTCATCACAAGACCTCCAAAACAAAACACTAGCCCACGAAGGTCGTAGTGATAGGCTAATAACTCCATCCTTCAGATCCCTACTAAAATGGGGGCATCACAGTCCTCCCTCCCCAAAATTGCTTGTCCTCAAGTAATCGTAAACCGGGGTGCTGAAGAATGTCCTCTGATTCCCAAGTAGCATCCTCAATAGGTAACCCGGACCACTTAATCAGAAACTCTCTGATAACCCGTCGACGCAAATGTCTCTCACGAGTCTCCAAAATAATCTTAGGAATCAATTCCAACTTTCCCTCATCATCGAGAGGGGGTAACAGAGAGGACGAAACAACATGTCTGCCTGACGCCTTCTTGAGGTGCGATACATGAAACACATTATGCACTCTACTTTCCTCTGGCAATTCCACCTCATAAGAAACCTCGCCCACCCGTCTAACAACACGGAAAGGCCCGTAATACCGAGGCTTGAGCTTCTCAGCTCTACTCTTCCGAATAGATGATTGCCTGTAAGACTGCAACATCAAATATACCATATCTCCAACCTGGAAAGAGCGAGCAACTCTCTTTTGATCAGCATACTGCTTTTGCTGATTTTGAGCTCTTTGAATATTGTTCCTCAAAGTTCCCATAATATCTTGACTGTCCTGCAACAAATCACCTGCACTGGGAACTTTGCTATCACTGAAAAAAAAATCTAGAAAACTAGGAGGATCATATCCATACAGAGCTCGGAGTGGAGCCATCCGAATAGACATATGATGAGTGGTATTATAACAATACTCACACAGATAAATCCACTTCACCCAAGCTCTCTGCTGAGCAGACACATACTTACGAAGATAGCCCTCCACCCACTTATTAACAATCTCAGTCTGACCATCAGTCTGAGGGTGGTAAGTAGTACTGGGAGTCAGATCTGTACCACACAACTGAAAAACCTCCTGCCAAAAATGACTCGTAAAATGGCTATCTCGGTCACTCACTATATTCCGGGGTAAACCATGGAATCTGAACACCTCCCAGAAGAATAAATCTGCCACCCATGTCGCTGAAAAAGGGGTAGTAATCGGAAAGAAGTGGGCATACTTCATAAGACGATCCACCACCACATAAATACAATCCCTACCCTGAGCTTTAGGCAAGCCCACAATGAAGTCCATAGAAATGCATTCCCATTTTCGCTCAGGGATGGGCAATGGCTACAGTAACCCAGCTGGATATGTGTGCTCCTGTTTGTTCTACTGACAAACCGAACACTCTCTGACATACTGCTGCACATCATACTTTAGGCCTTTCCAAGTGAACCTCTCCCGCACCTGCCTATAGGTTTTAAAAAAACCCGGATGCCTTGCTATGGGAGAATCATGGAAAGCTCTAAGTACCACGAATCGAACACTCGATCCTGGAACCAACAACACCCGCTCCTTGTAAATGATCAACTCATTTACAAGTTTATATCTGCTCTCCTCTATGGTCCCATCAATAAAACCAGTAGCCCACTGATCCCTAGCGTACTCTGCAACAATCAAATGTCTCCAATCCTCAGATATCTCTGACATGGCACACAAGTGAGGCCTCCGAGAAAGTGCATCAACAACCACATTCTGAGTACCCTTGATATATGAAATATCAAAGTCATAGGACTGTAGTTTACTAACCCACTTCTGTTGTCTCTCATTGAGATCACGCTACCCAAGGAAATACTTCAAGCTGTTATGATCAATTTTGATACAAAATTTACTACCGACCAAATACTGCTTGAATTTAGCCAAAGCATGCATAATGGCTAACATTTCCTTATCATAAACACTAAAAACCCTCTCAGGACCCCTGAGCTTCTGACTCTCAAATACAATAGGGTGGTGATCCTAGGAAATTACCGCACCAATGCCCTCACCTGAAGCATCACAATTCAAATCAAAAGGCCTAGAAAAATTTGACAATGCCAAAATCGGGCATGATGTCATGATCAACTTGAACTTCTAAAAACACTCTTGTGCTTGAGAAGTCCACTCAACAGCACCCTTACGGGTCAAATCAGTCAAAGGAGCTGCATGCCGTGAGAACCCCGCAGGAAATCTGCGATAGAAGGCACACAACCCAATGAACCCTTTGAGCTGTGTCAAACTCTCAGGAGCAGGACAATCCAAAATAGTTTGGACCCTATCTGGAGCCATACGCACTTCCTCTGAATTGATAATGTGACCAAGATACAACAACCCAGTCATACCCAAAGCACACTTGGACTCCTTTGCATACAAAGAAGCCCTATCCAAAATATCCAACACAGATCCAAATGAGCAAGATGATCATCCCACGTCTTGCTATAAATCAATATGTCGTCAAAGAAAACCAGAACAAATCTCCTCAACTGACTGTGGAAGATCCTGTTCATGGTAGACTGGAAAGTGGCTGGAGCATTAGTCAACCCAAAGGGCATGACTAAAAACTCAAAATGTCCATAGTGACATTGAAATGCTGTTTTCTCTATATCGTCCTCCCGTATCCGGATCTGATGGTAACCGAATCTCAAGTCAATCTTAGAAAAGTAGCATGCCCCATGCAACTCATCTATCAGCTCATCAATGTGCGGAATAGGATACCTGTTCTTAATGGTCCTCCAATTCACCATCTTGTAGTCGATGCACATCCTGAGGGTACCATCCTTCACCAGAACAACTGAAGAAGCAAAGGGTGATTTACTAGGCCTAATATACCCATAGAAATCAGCTCCTGGATAGTCTTCTCTACCTCATCCTTCAGGCGCTTGGGATGCCTGTAAAGAGTAATCATAATGGGCTTAGTGCCCTCTTCAAGCTCAATAATGTGCTCTATACCCCTACCAGGTGGCCTTCCATGTGGTAAATCACTAAACACTTTGGAGTGTTTAGTTCTCAGTTCCTGTATGTCAGGGTGATAAACTGATTTCCCTGACTCCTCAAGTGTGGGTAAAATCCCGCACTCTGCTGCCCACTCATCTGCATCATGGAAAATGAGACGTTGTATACGTCTAAGTGAACCAGTCCTCAAGTTATCTTCCCTAATTGCCTTGAGTATGTGTTTCTTGCCATCTACCTCAAACTTCATCTCCATATCTTTGAGGCTGAGATAAAAAGCCTCAATAGAATGTAACCAACTCATGCCCAAAACTAAATCGGTGCCTCCCATGTCAACCACAGAGAAATCAGCCTTGAACTCATAGTTATTCATTTTCATTGGGAGATCTGGAATCATTCTGTCACATTTTGAGGTATAACCATCAACCACCTTCACTCTAATGCCCTCAAACTCCTCAGTTTTTATGCCTCTTAGAAACCAAACGTGAGTCTATAAAATTATATGTAAGCAAGTTACAGGTTTACGATTTTGATATCACCTATTTCAAGGGGACATAGAATGTAGTTGCAGATGCTTTGTCACGGAGACCTCACTTGAGCATGATGACAGACATATCAGAGGATTGGAGGCATTTGATCCTTGCAGAGTATGCAAAGGATACATGGGCATCAGGGTTCATAGATGGATCGGTCCAGGATAGTGATTTCACTCTTGTGAATGATGGATCGGTCCAGGATAGTGATTTCACTCTTGTGAATGAGCTCATCATTTACAAAGGACGCATTTATTTGGTGCCAGGATCAGAGGTGAGGAGGATGGTGTTGAGAGTTTATCATGACTCACCTATGGCAGGACATCCAGGTTTTTATAAAACCTACTGGCAGATTCGTGAGCGTTTTTCTTGGAAGGGGCTCAAAGCTGAGGTGTTACAGTATGTTAGAGAGTGTCCTACCTGCCAGCAAAATAAACAGGAGCACTCTTATCCAGTCGGTTTACTTCAGCCACTTCCGATTCCTGACAGGAAGTGGGAGTGTTTGTCCATGGACTTCATCACAGGACTGCCGAGAGCCCAGGGAAGAGACTGCATATATGTTGTTGATCGGCTTACGAAGTTTGCTCACTTCTTTCCGATCACTGCTACATACACTGCTACGCAAGTGGCAGATTTATTCTTCAGAGAGGTATTCAG
>MU227221.1:727062-747759 GCA_018584345.1 Thuja plicata
TTGTGAAGAAGAGGGCAGCGAAATCTCCATTCCAGACAGTGGCCATAGCTGATTCAACTCCAGGTTTGGCGTCTTCTTTGCATTTGGCGCTACAGGCTGATTTGGGCGATTTTCCTTCAATAAATACCCAGGTTTTTANGACTGTAATTTCCAGCATTGTTTATGGACTGAAATTAAAGGAGTTTGTAGCTGTAATATCATGACTTATTAATAAAATAAGGTTGCAGCATTAGTAGTTTATTTCAGTATTGTATTTCCAGCATTGCATCTATTTGCTTTTTGTTCAAAAACCCTTGCAAAAACTTCAAAAAACATCATAAAACACTAAAACAAAAACAGAGCAGAAGCAAGAACCTGAAATGGGTTCTTACATATAACCATCAACCACCTTCACTCTAATGCCCTCAAACTCCTCAGTTTTTATGCCTCTTAGAAACCAAACGCGAGTCTATAAAATTATATGTGGCTCCTGTATCCAACAAGGCAATGAAATGCTGCCCTGCGAAGAGGCCTCTCATCCTGAAAGATCCCTCTTTCTGCATACTAGAGAGGTATACGACCTTGAGGTGGGAATCCTCTTCCACCTTCTCACTGTTAACTGCCTCTTCTAAGCCATCATCTTCAGGATCAACTTGCTGCCCTTTAAAATCAGAATTGCGTTCATCTTCATAATACCACTCCATGAGCCTATTTCTACCTTTAGGCTTCAATGGGCATTCATGTTTCTCATCATAAGGACCCCTGCAATAGAAACACAATCTCCTTCTCCTCAAATCGCTATGTGTTTCAGGATCTAGAGGCCCTGTCACTGGTTTCTTGAATTCTGGTCCTTCATTTCTTTTTGGAGCAGCCTTGTTATCATAAGAAAAATTTGATGGTCTAGGAGGAAATTTGTTGCGTGGAGCTGAAAACTCCAAGTCTAGCTTTTTTCATTGCCAACTGTAATGAATTAGGTTCAAATGACTTGATCCAACCCCTAAGAGGTTCTACTAACCCCTCAATGAACAACATAACACGCCTCCTCTCTGATATGTCATAAACCATAACTGAGACTCTCTGAAATTCACCAATAAAAGCTTCCAAGCTGCTTGTTTGTTTGAGCTGTGCCAACTCTCTGAAATAGGACTCTGGGTCCTTCCTGTCAAAGCTTTCCACTAACCCTTCCACAAAGTCTTGATAGGTCACAATATGATCATGGTGTAAGGATACCAAATCATGGTACCACCAGTCATGAGCTATACCTTCAAGGTGCAAAACAACAAACCAAATGGCGTCCTCCTTAGATATAGGGCGTAAGACAGATATGTATCCAGCTTGTGTATCCAAGCTCTGGCAGTCATCTTGCCATTCCCATCAAAATGCGTTAATGTCACATTGCTAGTTGCTTGCTTAAGATCATGATTTGTATGCCTATGACGTCCATTTGTTCTCCCTTTAGAGCGTTCTCTCTTCTGAGTCATGAAGCGATCAAAGTTAAGATGCTGCTTTACTTCAGGAGGTAAAGCGTCCCACTCAGTATGCAATGCCAATATGTCATCAGTAAAGGAAGCCTCATCATCAAAATTGACCGTTTCTATCTCTGGTCTCAAGAAGGTAGGACGTAAAGGCCTATCCTGTGTACCTATCAGATCAATCCTGATCTGTGTGAACTAGCTGAAATAATCCTACGATTTCTATCCCTGCATTGATCCCGAGGCAAGGTAATACGCCGCAAGGTATCTGAAAGATTTTGCAAGACTATGGCTATTTGTTGTTGGCCAGCTGCCAACTCCTGCTGATTGCGAGCAATATTTCTGAATACCACAGTAGATTCTCTATCATCATCATTACTTGTATTATTTGGCATCCTGTCTCCCATATTTCCCTGTCCCATGTCACCAGGTGGTGGTGAATTCCGACCCTTGCGGGTGTAATGATAACCCTGTCTAAATCTGTCACCATCCATAATTGAAACCCAATTTTTCCTACAGGATGGCAAGATGTAAGCTCTGGTACCACTGTAATGAGCCTGCCTGGCTCTTCTTAAAAATAACAATGCAAATACACTGAATTCTAAAGAAACAATTTTAATAATTTTCCTTTGAGACATGCTTTTTTTGTATTTATCATCATATATAAAATCGACTGCATTTACATTAAGCAAATCCCACTCCTAGAATGCCACTTTAATACCATGTTTTGAAAGTATTAATGAAGTCACCTTAACAACAGATGGCAAATAAGATAAAACTACCTCAAAAGTCCTCCTAGCTTGCTAGTCGCAAGCCTCCACAGCTACTCGCGGCAATTCATACTGGCTGCCATACTCCACATTCTTTCCACGCGTTTCAAGATGATACGCGTGGCTGTGTTCTAATGCTGGTGTCCAAGCAAAGAAGTCGCACCTAGTCACTGTTTAATTTCCCACACCTCAAGCAACACTGAACCACTATCAAACAACCCGCGGCTTCTCTTCACCAAAAACGCTGATACAACAATCCCGAAAATCTCCTACAGTGGCGTGATTTCAATTGAAACTGAATCGCTGCAATTCATTGGTATTTAGCCAATTCAAAGAGCACAATAAACATCAAGAAATTTTCAATTCCTTGCTGTCAAAAGAACAAACCCTTGTCTTCCAGAATTCGCAGAGCAAAGTTTCATATAATGATAAAAGATAATGGATACCTCAGGCCTTTCGAAAATCCTCTATAAAGGACAACTTCTCCAAGAAGATTCAAAATATGAATCTTCAACTTTACACCAAACATAACTTAAAGCATCAACCTTATAATATATCCTTTAACAACCAAGCCTTCATTAATCAATAAGTCATTAATAAATAATAACTTAGACTTTAATAAATGGCCCCAAAAACATTAATTAATTAAGCCAAGCTCAATTAATCAAATAAATCATTGATCGCAACCACTCGATCTGGTCTGCTCTGCTCTGATTAAGCCATTGAATGACACCCTGCCACCAATAGACGTTGACAGGAGATGACTTACTAAAAATAGTAAGTTCATCACAAGACCTCCAAAACAAAACACTAGCCCATGGAGGTCGCAGTGATGGGCTAATAACTCCATCCTTCAAATCCCTACTAAAACGGGGACATCAGAGTGGTGGAAAAACCTCATCAACAGGGCTAGTAGCAAACTAGGCCTCTATAAAACAAGTAACCTTAAGGAGTTTGGTAGAAGCAAAGGAGTGATGGATTTTTGTTGTCTTGGGCCTCTAGGGACAAGATAGGGTGTTGGTAAGTGTCTAGTCCATCCTCTCCAAGTAGAATGCATTATACCCTCCTGAGTCAAAATGGGTTTGAATTGATGATAGTGGTGTCCTAAGGGGACATTGATGTGCGAAGTTGTATCAATGGTAAAGGGGATTGAGGATGTTGCAAGGAGTCACAAGGATTTGAGATGTGTTGATTAAGTGTCCTTTGAAGAATAGTTGTTTGGAAACAAGAGTGCCTTGGTAGTGTTATGGGCTAGGAAAACCTTACTTCCTTGTAAGCTCTGCATCATATTGGTCTCAGAGAAAACCTGATCATTTGGGAGAAGTGATCATTGGTGTATGTCAACAAAAGAAAGTGAGGGAGAGGCTAAAATCATGCCTCCAAAAGGGATGACTTTCGAAGTGGAAAGAAATATGTTTGAAGTCAAAATGGAGGAGATGAAGAAGACAAAAGTCAAAGTGAAGAGGAGTGAATGTGGCTCTGATGAAGAAGATGAGAAAGGGGAAGAGACCCCTGGGCAGGAGGTGGAGACGCATGCCGATCATAGAGCATTCATTGAGGCCTTGAAGTCAGTAAGCAGAGATTCCTTAGATAAAAAAGGGGATATTCCTATGTTTAGTGGGAAGATGGATGCAGAAGAAGTTATAGATTGGATAGAGGCACTAAATAACTACTTTGAATACAAGGACACAACTGCAAACAAGGTCAAGTTTGCAAAGTCAAAACTGAAAGGGGCAGCACTCGCATGGTGGAATTACATACAAGGTGAGAGGGTGAAAGAAGCAAGAATTATGATCACATCCTGGGATAGGATGGTGACAAGGGTAAAGGATGAGTTTATGCAGTTGACTATGAAGTGCAAGTCTATAGGAAATTGCAAAATTAAAAAAAAAAGGATCTAGATGTGAGTGCTCATTGCCTACATTGAAGAATTTCATAGATTGAGTCTCAGAGCCAAGCATCATGAAGAATAGGAGGAGAAAGTAGCAAGATACATGAATGGGTTGAAATTTAGCATCCAAGATGAGATCAACATCATGGCTCCTGATACAGTGAGCAAGTGCTTTCAATTAGCACTTAGGGCAGAGAAGAAGTTAAGGAGAAAGAGTGAACAACATAATAGAGGTAGAGGTGGAAGGAAATTCAGGGGTAGAGGAGGTTTTGGTAGAAGGAACCAACCACAAAAGACCCAAGGTGAATCTAAGCAAAGAGAGCAGCACGGGGGCATGAATTTGAGAGGAAATTTTAGAGGGAGAAGACCTAATGACAAAAGTAGGTTTGGAGAATCGGGAAGGAGTACTAGGCCATTCACTGGACGGTGTTATAACCATGGTCAAATAGGACATCCTGCAAGAAAATTCTCTGAGAAGAACACTGCAAATTCACAAGGTGGAGAAAGGAGAACTCATTTGGTCCAAGAAGAGGATTGCCAGAGTGTGAACTCTCCATCCAGGTCTGCAGATCCTAAACAATGAGAGAACCTAATGATGAGGACATTTTCGACGGTGCCAACGATACAAGAACCCCAATAGAGGAAGTCACTATTTAGAACCTCTTGTAAAGACAATGACAAAGTATGTAAATTGATTGTGGATTATGGATCAACAGATAATTGAGTATCTTTAGAGATAGTGGAAAAATTAAAGTTAAGAAGAATACTTCATCCTTTTCCATATAAAGTTTCGTGGTTAACTAAAGAGAAACAAAATAAACATTAGTTGATGAACAAAATTGGGTAGAATTCCAAATAGGAGAGTATAAGGACAAACTACTTTGTGATATAGTTGCTATGGATGCATGTCATTTACTTCTTGGTTGTCCTTGGCAATATGATTTGAAAGCCCAACATGATGGACAAAGGAACACCTATACAATTACTAAACATGGTGTGAATTACACCATGAATCCCTTACCTGATAGTGCAGTTGATAAACAAGGTGGGTCAGGCATCATGCTAGTTGGAGAGAAGATGTTGCAGTCATTGCTAGGGGAAAACATAGAGTCTTCTTTGGTGTTGAAGCCCAAGGACACATCAGGACAATCAAGTATCAAGAAGGAGGAGATTCCTAAAGAAGTGCAAGAGATATTGCAGAAGTATGAAGGGGTTATGGTGGAGGACATGCCCAACTCTCTGCCACCTTCAGAGATATAAGTCACCATATTGAATTCATCCTTGGAGCTAATTTGCCCAACAAAGAAGCATATAAGATGACTCCATCTCAAAATTCAAAGATTGCTAATCAAGTGCAGGAATTACTAGATAAAGGGGTTGATAAGAAAAAGTCTTAGCCCATGTGCAGTACCCACTGTCCTTGCACCTAAGAAGGATGGAAAGTGGAGGCTTTGTACGGATTCAAGGGCCATCAATAAAATAATAATTAGATACAGATTTACAATGCCAAGGATTGAAGATTTAATGGATTGTTTAGGAGGGGCCTGCTATTTCTCAAAGGTGGACTTGAAAAGTGGCTATCACCAGATAAGGATAAAGGAAGGAGATGAGTGAAAAATGGCTTTCAAGACCAATGAGGGTCTGTACGAATGGATGGTTATTCCCTTTGGGCTATCCAATGCCCCAAGCACTTTTATGCGCTTGACAGGGATAACTTTAGTGGTGAATATTCGCCATATGGCGAATGTCTCGCATTGGCAACCCGAGATTTGGTGAATATAATGTGTATGTCGGGTTGGCTGTATCGCCCGAACTTTATACATATTGGGTCGAATGCCCAGGCCCATCGACTATCGTTTTATGTAATTTTCTCCTTTTCTTTCACAATATCGCCAATCAAATTTAATTTTTGGACACGGTAAATTAAAATTTGTTGCCTACAATTTCCAAAGCTTGTCTTAATTGATGACCTATATTCGAAAATGGTGTTATATAGATATATTTAGAGGCGGCCCCAAATTTGCCTGGCATTTTACGGATGTATGTCTCACACCAACGCATTTTCGCCAACTATATTAATTTTAAAAAATTATTGAACGACCCATTATCACCTCAGAAATTACATAAGACATGTTATAATTATGCGGGCTTTGCCAAATATTTGTAATTTTGTATACCTAATACCATACAAGCTTCTCGCTGAATTCACCAAAAAGGATTGGTATAAATACATTCATAGATCAGTGTTATTGTACACAATTTGGATCGGTTGGTTCTGATATCTCAATTCTGATCGATAGCAATGTTTCAGACTACTGAGTGCATTGGCGAATGCAATTGAGGCAAAGGTAAGTGATTAATTTTTGAAGTGTACTTAATATAATATTATTCTGAATTCACCCGAGGTTTCACCTCTATGTGTTTGCGACTTTGCAATTTTGAGTTCATTCTTATTAAGTGGGGACCAATTAGTGGTCAGTGGTCACCTCAGACATGAATCATATTTATATATATTATAGTCTATTGTCACTTCTTCAACAAGTTAATATTTTTTTGGCAGCCTTTATTTCGTTGGAGATGTCGAACAAGAATAAGGGTAAGGCTCCTGCATATGGGGAAAGCCAAAAGGCGCCAACAAAATGCAGAACCTTATCATCGTACTTTGGTGGTGTAAAAGTTTTTGGCCGAAATCGGGAAGCTACTTCATCACAAGTAGATTTACAAGATTCACAACATGAACCTACACAACATATTGAAGAAGGTAGTGAACCTGTTATATCAGATCATGATGAACTTGAAGAAGATTTTCAGGTAGATACCTAGAGTATCTAGAATGATATAATCGAATTGGGTGAGACTCAAAGTGCTAGAGATGATGATGATGCATGGAAGAAGAAAAGAAAATACAATTCAAAAAAGGATAGAAAATAAAAAAAGATCGGAAGTAGGATCTATTGAGGAATTTTTAAAAAGAATGGGCCTCAAAGTATCCATTCATTGAACCAATGGAAAATCCAATTGAAGGCGAGCTTCTGGTAGAATGGACACGTAAGATTTTCACCACGATAAATTAGAAGGAAAAGAGGTTTCGTAAAAAAATAGACACCATAGAGAAGCATACGGGTAAAGTTTACGAAAACAAAACCATAGATGGACTTGAAAAATCAGTAATAAGATGGAAAACAAAGGAGGAATATCAGCATATTAGGAATGCTAAATTATTTGAATTTCAGCAGAATATGCAGACGAAACCTTATGAAGTTAAAGGCTGTATTGAAGCGTTTTTTGGAAAAGCAATAAAAGTAAAACAAATGGGAAACGCTGTTTAGTTAAGTGTTGTCTTTTATATTTTGAGCAGAGGGCGTCCTATGACAGACTACCCATCATTGAGTGCTTTATTACACTTTCTG
Organism: Thuja plicata; assembly: GCA_018584345.1. Lineage (NCBI taxonomy): Eukaryota > Viridiplantae > Streptophyta > Pinopsida > Cupressales > Cupressaceae > Thuja > Thuja plicata. Next base: position 734,585 of record MU227221.1, read on the forward strand.
AAAGTTTGAAACTATCCTAAGAGTCACTGGTCAATAAACATCGGATGAGAATGGGAAAGTTGTCTGGCTGAGGTTGAAAAAGAAGATCTAAAGGCAAAAATTGAATAGTCAAACTTTATTGCATTGTCTTTAGATGAAGTTACAGCAGTAGATAATACTTCCTAGGTATGCATGCATGTATATACTGTACACAATTTTTTCCACTCACCTCATCTACTAACTATTTTTTAAAATGAAGGATAATGCGACAACGAAAAATTTATTTGAACTAGTAAAGAGTTCTGTAATTGAATATGGAGGTATAGATGACATGACGACTACCAACAAGTTGGTGTGCGTTGGAGTGGATGGAGCTTCAGTAATGCAAGGCCATAGGAACGGTGTTAGCGCAAAGATAAAATGGTCTTGTGCACGCTACATTACTGCCATTAACTACATGGCCCACATAATGAATCTATCTTTTGCAGTTGTCAGCAAGCATGCTCCAGTACAAAAAATCAAAGTTTTTATGAAAGAGATCTACCAACACTTCTGTCGAAGTCTGAAACAATTCAAGGAATTTCAACACTTTGCCGAAGGACTAATCGATGGGAACAAGATTCTTAAGGATAATGATACCAGATGGATCACTTTGGATGGACCAGTGCATCGAGTTTTTTTAGAATATACATCATTGCTTGGTCTAATGAACTTAAGTCGTGACGAAGCAGGGCTACAAAAATTTTCTGAGCTGCTGTGAAGGTTAAGTAATTTAGAGACACTCTTAAAGTTAGCAGGTCTTATCTCCATGCTATGGGAAATGAGAAATATAACGAACAAGGCCCAACAAAGAGCTATGTATATTGCAGTATATGCTGCATTGTGTAAATTGACATGCGTGACACTCTATAATCTCTATCAATTATGTGATGATGTAAAATTTGCCAACTGGCTGAGAATCACAGATTCGGACAATCCTGATAAATTTTTAAAGATCGGTACAAACGGGGAGTTATGTGCAGAAGTACGCGGAGTTGAGATACCAATGTACTACTTTGCTAGGGTCGAGTCTGAGGAACTAGGAAAGAACCCTAGGAAGCGCCTATCAAGTGTTACAAGGGAAGACTTTGCCAAGATCATTGAGTTTGTAACTGCTTTTGTGAACCGCATTGCCTATGATCTTTCCTCACAGATTAGAGAAAGATTCCCTCTAGTTAGACTAATTGAATCCATAGCTATTGTGTATCCTTGATATTGGAGTGTCAACAATTCGAAAGATTTTGGAACTAAGCTACTAACTTTGATAGAGCATTTTTGCAAAACCAAAGAATTCAATGGAGTACCTCTAAATGGAATTTTAGATGAATCTCGTTTGAGAGAGCAATTAGGCCATTTTTCATAGACAATGAGGGAACAATATAATATTATGCAAAACCCCCATGAAGATGGATCGGTGACAAGGCTTTGGAGAAATATAGCTCAGAGCAAAATGTTGATTGATTCAATATCAAAATTTTTCAAGCTTGTTGATTTATGTTTGACCATGATATTGGGGTCGGTGGAGTATGAGAGTTTTCAGTGCTTTGGGCTCCCTAAAGTCAAAGCTAAGAAATAAACTAGACAAGAATTTGCAAAATTGTTTGAGGCTCTCTATACATCCAGGTATGATGTCCATACTTTTCCTTACGATAGGGCACTGAAAGTGTGGAGGAAGAAATGTCAAAGAAGAGGGTTGGGCAACATTTCAAACCAAAGTGGGAGTGCTAGAAAGAATGATGTCAGTGACTCATGTATTGGTACTGGTAGCGTTGAACTTGAGATGCAGTTAAGTGGAGGTATGTAGAGTAAAGAAAACATAGCGAAGAACCAAGGTAGCTATGAAGTTGATGGTGAGGAATCCGAGGATCCCGATAATGAGACGATGTGGCAAATTGAACAGTTGTCGAAATAGCAAGTCCTGGGTATTTATTAAACTAATTACTATAGTCTATTGTCTGTATCTCATCATCAATCATGCATAATAGCAAATTCCAATGTCAAAAACATGATTGTGGTTGATAATGCCATCAATTCTACAATTAATATTGATTTTCATTTTGTATTATTCAACTCATATGGTACAATTCTTGAAGATTTTCATTATTTTTTTGAAAATGTAGAAATTTATATGATACAATTGATAGAGATTCTCATTAATTAATTAATTTATAAATATGATACAATTCATTCATTAGTAGTAGTAAGTACACAACTCTGTGTGATTCTGTTTGCAAAAGTCAATACCCAATTTCAATTTCATTACCCTTAGCAAATGACCCTGAATTCCCTTTTATAGAAACAAGGGAGCAACAAAATCTTCAGGTCGATTTGCCTCATGTGAAGACTCAACATCAAAATCAGTATGATAACCTTTCTACAACTGTACATTTTTGCATTTGACATGCCTGTTTAGTAAATTAACAAAGTTCAAACTTGAAACTCAATTCAAGCCATTACAAATAAAATATAGACATGATTGAAAGTACTTTCACATACTATGACTGATGAGATGATTCTGCCAGTTTGTTTAGTATGCTGCATTTTGCGTCATTTGGAAGGTCACAATTTGTCAAGTTATAGTAAATGACCTATAAACTAGTCAGCAATCCATACTTGGAAGAGTGAGGTGAAAGCAATGATGCATCCAATAATGCATTCAAATTTGTCAATGGTTTGATGCAATTTGCAATGCCTTCATGAGTTGTGTACTGAGGAAGCTTGCCTAAATCATATGTCATTGTGTCCTCCAACTTTTTTTGTAAGCTTCTCTTCCATCAAATTTCGTTGATGAGTTTGTTGGACCAGGACCAGGATTCGGCAAACCAAGACTTATCATTTTGGTTGTTTTTTGATTCAACTTGGCGAGATTTCTCCCATATAAGGCCATAATTTCCTCTCCTTCCATTAGTTTTTGACATTTTTGAAAGACATATGTTGCCTTTATTGTTGCATGAACACGGTCATGAATTCCCTTTATTTCCAAATGCCTGTCACTGGTTGTGTTGATTTGTTGCAAAATCTGTCTTGCAATATTTTCTCTCTGACAAAGTTTTTATTTTTCCTTTTGAACGTGCTCTTTGAGCTTACCAAAAACATCTGTAAGACTTTCATTCAATTCAAACCAATCACACAACCTATCACCACTCGCCTTTATTTTCCCCCAAATGTCTTGTTTTATTTGCTTGACTGTATTTTTTACTTTTTCATTCAAGATTTTTCGTAAGTTTTAATTGTATTATTTGCCTTCTGTAGCTCTTCTCTCAATTATGACAATCGGTTCTCACTATGTTTCTTATTTCCTCTTCTTTCTCTTCCCACTTTTTGGCTTTTACCCTCTCATTCTCCAATTCCTTATTAAAATTATTGTTTTCCTTTGCCACAATCTCCACGCTTTTGTATAAACATAGTGAAGAGGCTTTTTCATCCTCAAGTTTTTTATTGCTCTCTTCCAATTTTTCCTTCAGAATTTTCAGTTTTGCATCCTATTGTTCTTGCTGTGTAATTGCTTCTTTAGAGGAAGAATTTTTTATCCTTTTCTGTAATTCATTGCACCTGTTATCTGCTTCTTTCTCCTTTGCCTTTTCATTTGCCAGGTCTGTCTGTAAATTTTCAATTTTGTCCACAAGCTTTCCTTTCTCTCTCTCCAACTTCATCACTGAACTGTAGACTACTTGGTTGGTCATTTTCAACACATTTATCTTGTCCACATTTTTAATTTTGGATAAATCCATTTGGACGGTGCTAACGTGAAATTTAGATGGATCTAACTGACTCTCTAGTAGATTATTATCTCTAGCTGGGGGAATAACAACCACGAACTCATCATTTCTTTTTTTGGGTCATATGTGGGAAATATCCTACTCGATGCAGGTTCTGCATCACGAGCTGTAGCAACTGTATCCCTCTTTAATGTCTTAGTATTTTGTCTATTCCTATTTTTTGTTTGTTCAAAGTTAGTTACAAAATCATTGCAACAAAAATATGGGGTTTCTGACACAATTGAATGTTTGAAAGGTGAAATAGCACTTGCAGTGATGTACGTGCGTCCACCTATGCCTGTAGTTCTAATAATTGCATCATGAGGATTAGCAACACCCTGACCCATTCCTAATCCTGTCCCACTGTCACTAGCAAGTGGATTTTTTGGACTGTTCTGAGGGTTTTTCCTTGAAGGTTTGGCAATTGTTGGACTCACAGTCACCATTGGCATTGTTGTCATAAGACTCAACCTTTTGCTTCTTTACACTTCCTTGATCTCTGGGATCCACTGTTTTCATTTCCAGTTGTAATGTCCTTTTCGAAGCACTAGTACTACCCATGCCATCCCCACTAGTGGCAATGGCACTTGATTCAGATTGAATCTGAGTGCTTGGAAAAGGTGGAATTGGATTTGAAGCTGGAACAAATGAAGGTTCAAGGGTATGAGACTAAGTAGTACCTTTTTGTAATGAACCTGATGATTCAAATCTAATTACTGGTGTCTCACCATGTTTTGGTGGAACTAGTGTGACAGGTGGAAACCAAGGCCCTTGTCTTGTGGGACCCAGACCACCCCAACCTGGAAAACCCATTTTTTCTATAATCTCTGCCCCTTCGCGATATTTTTCTTTTGTGGACACGTGGACTCCACTAAAAATTGAATAGCATGTAGTAGTTTTGGGAGTGGAATCAATGGATGTGGGATCCGCAGAAGCCCGCTCATACTCATTATCTTCACGATCATCATTGCTATGATATGCTTCAGCTGGATGCTCCTTATTCCACAAATCACTAAATATTTCATCCCCTTCCACTTCATAAATATCTACAGAAGTATTTAGCCCGTCAAGATTCTTCCTCATTTCCCAAAAATCAGAATTTTTGGTTTGAGTCCAATCACCATATTTACATTGATCCACTAGGTCTTCTGGAATAGATTTTCTAGATGGTTGAGCAGCTTTCTGGTAGAAATTGTAGGATGTCTTGGGCTGCACTTTTCCTTTCTGTTTGTGAAATGCCATAATTTGTGATGACAATTCTTGTATTAAAATATTATTTTCAGCGGCATATTTCTTCATCTCTTTTCTGATCTCATCCTAGGACTCCATGTTTTTAAATTTTTCTATCAATGGCATACTCTCATGTTAAAATTTGCTTGTGGAGTTCCAATTCTCGCTAAGCTTTGTTCCAATTATGTTGAGTGGATCATATTGCCAGTGATTGTCAACATCAAAGCAAAAAATTGTTAAAAAAACCTGTGCCACTTTGAATCCTCTTCTCTCAAATGTGAACCCTCCAAATGAGAAAGGCAAGAAAGGAAATATCATTTTATTTTGCTGACCATTAAAGAGTTCATTTGTTCTCTCCATCTACCGTACATATTCCACTGCAAATACCCTCGCTGTCACATGCATTGGAAGTTTGTAGGGTTCTACTGTTGAACTATAAAACCTTAACACAGTGTAGTCTTCGATGAAGTACCAGTCAGCCAATTGTATTTCACTTCCAACTTGAATGCAATCTTTACAAAAAATGGGTAATCTAGACATTGGAGTGCCTGTAATTTTATGATACATTGGTGCCAAAAAGAAGTCTACAAAGTGGTTGTAGTTCCTTCTGTTATCACTCATCCTTATCTCAAATGTCCATTCATATATCGGATTATGGACCTGACTTTGAAGCTTGTTTGTTTGAAATATTGCATGATGCTTTGCTAAAAGAAGATAACACAAGTAGGTTGTGGATCTAAATGTCTTCTGTGAAACTCTTTTAATCATTAGTAATTGTTCTTGAATGCAATAAACAATGTGCTCAATAAAATTATATCTTACTGGTTCTGATTCAAAATGAATATGAAAAATCATTTCAAGAATGCTGGCACCCACTTCTTTGTTACTTTCCAATCCCAAACAAATGCTAGCAAGGAAATACTATCCTGAACCCATTGCACAAAAATATCATAATCATAAGGAGGCTTATGATCTCGATCCAGACTAGAATTGATTGTTATTCCTCTGATATATACGAATCTTTCTGTATTGCATCTAATTTTTCATAATTATCTGCCAGCTTTCCCAGGTCAATGAGCACATTTGAGTTTTGTGCTTCAAACCCTAGGTCCAACAGACTAGCAAATTCACTCTTGGTTATCGACAAAATTTCCTCCTGAGTATTTTTTTTGACAATTGCTTTTCTATTTTCATCATAATTTTCGGCGTAGACCATGAGAATGTCTGGACAAGGGAATACTTGAGGTAATGCCATGTGTGCTTACCCAGCAACCCACGGTGCAATTTTATTTGTCTTTGTCTTTACCATGTTGTTAAATGAATAATGTTTTGTCTCCCTCACTGGATCTTTCCACTTATTTTCAAGTGCAAATCTAATTTCCAAGATTCCCTTATTTCCATAGATAACATGATCATAAATATCATGGAATTTATTAGTGAAACCTCGTGTTTTATCCAGTTTGGGGAAGTCTATTATCTCTGTCTACTGTCTTTTCCTTTTACTCCTAATCGTGCCCTTGGTATTTGTTTTTCCCATCGTGGTATAATGGTATCCACTTGTAGGAAAATTCAAATAATTCTACACAGCTACAATTTACAGGCGTGATTCAAAATTAAACCCTAATTCTAGTTCTACAATCAAAATTATAAACCACGAGATTTGAAAAATTAAAAAGGTGGGATGTAGGTGTTCAGGATTTGACCCAGAATTTCAGTTTGTGCTGATTGTGAGTGGGCAGAGAATTGAGAGACTCTGTTGCATTCCTCAACCTAGAAGCCGTAACCCCTTTCTGAATCTCCAATACTAGTTAAAAGTTAGAATTGAAAAACTTAAATTGAAAACCTAAAGGGAAATATTGTAAAATCCTGACTCATGTTAACTTTTATTGCTTCTTTATGAAGTTTGATATATGATGTCACTATGAGTCTATGTCACATATCACTTAATCATTTGACATTACAACTTCAGCCGGGGACCCAAAATTGTGCTTATTAGTTATTACATTTATTAAATGTTTAGTTTTACTCCAATTTATATTTTAATTATACTTAGTTGAGTGTTAAATCATGACACATGCCTTGTTTCCGGGGAACATTTGCAAAAAGAGGTGTTTGTTCCCCAAATCAGCCCAAAATACACCTTGGGCCATTAATCTATGCTCATCCAACGGTCGTTGGTAGTCACGGTCAGGTGTCGTGGGTCCCATTCACTTTTGGCTTGTCAGTACTAGTAGTCACTGACTCACCATCGAATGACACCGACCATGTGAGTGGACACGTGTTATGATTCTGGAATAGGTTTGCAAAAATGGGGTTTCATTTCCCTTTCAGCATGAAATACACCTTGGGTTGTTGATCTATGCTCATCCAACGGTTGTTGATAGTCACTGTCAGGTGTTGCGGGTCCCATTCATTTTTGCCTTATCAGTACTAGTAGTCATTGAGTACTGACACCTAGTCACCTCACATGTCATCATAGAATGACACCGACCATGTGAGTGGACACGTGTCATGATTCTGAAATAGGTTTGCGAAAATGGGGTTTCATTTCCCTTTCGGCCCGAAATACACCTTGGGTCGTTGATCTATGCTCATCCAACGGTCGTTGGTAATCTCTGTGAGGTGCCGTGAGTCCCATTCACTTTTTCCTTGTCATCGAATGACGTTGAACTGAGTGGACATGTGTCATGATTCTGGAATAGGTTTGCAAAAAATAGGGTTTCATTTCCCTTTCGAGCCGAAATACACCTTGAGTCGTTGGTCTATGCTCATCCAATGGTCGTTGGTAATCATTGTTAGGTGTCGCGGGTCCCATTCACTTTTGCCTTGCCATCGAATGACGCCGACCTGAGTGGACACGTGTCATGATTCCGGAAGAGTTTTGCAAAAATTAGGTTTTATTTCCCCTTCGGCCCGAAATACACCATACGTGGCTACGCTGTAAATTTATTAAATTTAAATTAAATTATTTTTCATTTACACTAAATTGTAAATTTCTAAACCAGTGAACACCAAACAATTTACAATTTTACATTGAGTTTGTAATTTATTTTTTTAACTATTTATTGTTTTAAATTTCAATTTTTAAATAGTCCTAACTTTTTATTTAAATAACTTAAATATATCAATTTAGTATTATATATGATCAATTATTAAACTTTATATTAAAAAATTTATTAACTTTATAACTTGATAAAATATAACTTTATATTTCACATATTGATAATAGATATGCAATTTAATTCAATTTTGATAATTGATTTAAATCAACTTCAATTTATGAAATAACATTACAAAATATGATATTATGAAAAAAAATTGAAGCAATTTGATATTGATAGGCTGAAATTAAATTGATTAATTTAATAGGCTAAAAAATTATATTGTTTCAATTTTTAGCGAAAATTGAAATTTCTTTGTTTAATTACTCATAATTGTATAAATATTTAACAATTAGTTATATATTGAGTAATGTTTAATTCTGACTTTAACATTGAATTCAATTATCAATATCAATTTCAATAAAAAATTAATACCATTGGTTCCTTATATCTACTGAAAGTCTGGAACATATTTAAATGTCTAATACACAGATAAAGCTGTTGGCAAAATGGTCAACGCTCCCCTCAGGATTCGTGACAAGGGACTAACCACCCCCTGTGGATTCTATAAGTGTAGTGGTTGTATTGGGCATTGACAGGTCGATCTTTTAGTGCAACGACAACGACACTTGTAACAAGTGGTATCAGAGCTTGGTCACAGGTTTGAATCCCCTCGGGTAATGCTGAGGGGGAGGTTGTTGGCAAAATGGTCAACGCTCGCCTCGAGATTCGTGACAAGGGACTAACCGCCCCTTGTGGATTCTATAAGTCTAGTGGTTCTATTGGGCATTGACAGGTCGATCTTTTAGTGCAACGACAACCACACTTGTAACAAAAGCAACTAATTAGAATATTGCAATCACAAAGAAGTCTAAGAATCATTGTTTGTACGCATAAAACACAAATTGAAATGAACTTGTAAAACTTTCATTATTTTTTTCATAAAATTACATTGTGGATTGAAATGAAAAACCTACTAGGTCAGTGGTAGTGGACCAGTGCCAATGGTATGATTGTATCCACAAGAACCCTTATTTGGATAGATATAGTCAAAGTAGAATACGCGAATCGATATTTTAACAAAGAAGATGCTAAGTGCAAAGTAAATTGTAATGAAACTGAAATCGTTAAATCCATAAAAGGCAAACTGAATTGAAGTTGCAAAATTTCCATTAATGTGTTCTAAAATTTACAATTGTCATAGTCCCTCCAAAATTTAAATGCAAAAATGAGGGTGTTGCAACTTTCTAGGTACTTACTACTAGCCCAAAAAAACTAAACTACTACTATTATTAGGGCACTGGCAGAGGACCAGTGCTATGATGGTACGAGTATCGGTATAAAAAAACAAAACACAAAAGAGAAAATTGCATGTCAAAACACCAAGGGCAGGCCTTAGGGACAGGGTGATAGCAATGGGTAAACTAGGGATCTTCATCTTCCCCTTTGTCTGAGTAGAATTTTCGAGAGGATAATCTCTGAGAATTCTTCAAGCCATGTGTAGTCCTCGAATTCATCAAGGAGAAACCATTTGCAGAGAATATCCCTCCCAAGCTGTGCCCGTTTCTTGTGTCGTGTCAGTTGCTCTGCATTGAGGTTCAAGAAAAAGGGTTGCCAGGTCACATTTGTGCCCGACTCCAGCAACTTGGGTATATCTCTTTCCCAAGGGATCCCCACCCCTAATTCCGCAAAAATAGCAACAGGGACATTGTCTACCAGGAATTGCTCTTTAAAAACCTTCCTCAGCAGCATCAACATTTCGACCTTATCTCCTCTGAGGTCGAGGAGAGACGCAAAAAGCCGGGACGTAATGTCTGTGTAGACGCAGTATCTATCAACATTCTCAAGAAACTCTTGACCCAATACCATCAAAACAACAATATTTATAAAAATGCCAACCTGCCTACAAATTGAAGTGATGGTTTCTTCTGAGACACTGCCCAAAAAGGACCTCTGCTCCTCTGGGGATGTGCATCTCAAACAGACTATAGTGTCCATCTCCAAATTCTCGACAGCCTAAAGACCAAAAAACCTAAACCTCAAAACCAGAGGTAGAATTTTAACCACCGACAACTCTGACTCTTAATCTACTGAAAGCAAATTGAAGAAGAAAGAAACTAGATCGTCTATAAATAACCCTTGATTGATACTTAGCAATGGATTATTCTTTCTTTAATCATATTAAATACATTGCCCTTAATCTTTAATGTAAATCTTTCCAACAAATCTATGCGTGTGAAATATTAAAATCCATTGTCCTTAATCTTTTATGTCTCCATGTAAATCTTTCCCATAAATGCATCTCTCCATGTAAATCTTTCCCATAAATGCATATATATGAGATTCATATATCTCCATGTAAATCTTTCCTATAAATGCATGCGTGTTAGAAATCGGTAATATTGTCTGTAAGGTATTTATTCCTTACTGAGTTAGGAGTTACAAGTTAAAGAATGTCACTGTCACTCTTACTGACAAGACATTCATTTCTTGCAAGTTACCTTGCCAGAATTCCCAGGTGTCTCCATTCCGGAGACTTCCTGCAGAATTATGTTTCATTCAAGAAACTGGGCCTGAGATAAAACTTCAGTTGTTGATATACGATCAATTAATGGTCTTGATTAATACATTTACACTGTATGGTTATAAAATAATATATTTAAGGTATGTGTCAAGGGTATCCATACCATATGCAATGACGAAAGACAACTTGGCAACCAAAAAGGCGATATCAACTCGACGGGACGTTGCAATAATTAGATGTTTAATGAATTGCCATTTGGTATTGGCCCCATGTCCCACACGACACGCGTGACTCTTGAAAATTGCCAACAAAATGCATATTTTTCTCATAACCAACGAATAATTAGCCAATAAAATAAAACAATTTTCAATGCGTGAATAAAATTTGCCAATACAATTAATTTTTTTCCCTTCTAAAGCAAATAATTCGCCTAACATATTAAAAATATTTTTTTGGCAAACGAAAAAATTTGCCTTAATAAATATATCTTTTTCCCACAAAAAATGTTTCATTCGCCATTATTTTATGGAATATTAACACGCTACCCAAAAAATCGGCAATACAAATTAATTTGTTTTCCTACTTTGAAAACAAAAATTGCCCTCGATATGAATTTTTTCCAGCCAAAAAAATGTTGGATTCACCAACATTTTACACTTTTTACTTTGGGGGGGGGGGGGGGGGGTTCTAAAAGTTATCCCTGGTGCTTGATGAATGAAGTGCATAATCCTTTTATTGGGGAATTTGTAGTAGTGTATTTAGATGACATCCTCATATTAAGTAAAACAAAAGAGGAGCATCTAAAGCATATGGATATGGTTTTGGAGACATTGCGTAAGGAGAAACTTCTGATCAATCTAGACAAATGTGATTTCATAAAGCAAGAGTTGACTTATCTTGGTTTTGTCATATCTAAAGGAAGCCTGAAAATGGACCGATCGAAAGTCGAAGCCATAGTGAATTGGCCTACTCCAAGATCACTGGGAGAAGTTAGGATTTTTCATGAATTATCTACCTTCTATAGAAAGTACATCAAGAACTTTAGTCAGATATGTGCACCAATATTGGAGACAATCAGAGGACAAAAATGCAGATTTGCTTGGACAGAGGCAGCAAACAAGGCTTTTGGAACTTTGAAGGTAAAGGTATCTCAATGACCTGTTCTGATTTTACCAGAATTTAATAAAATATTTATCATAGTGTGATGCAAGTAATATGGCTATATAGGCAGTACTAAGTCAAGAAAGAAGGTCAGTAGCCTTTTTTAGTGAGAAACTAAACGAAGCAAAGATGAAATTCTCCTCTTATGAACTTGAATTATATGCACTACTCCAGGCACTCAAAAAGTGGAGACATTACCTATTGCCCAAAGAATTCATTGTGTACAATGATAATCAGGCTTTAAGTTTCTTAAACAGTCAGGACAAATTGAGTGACAAACATACGAAGTGACTAGAGTCCCTTCAAGCATATACATTCACAATTAAGCATAAAAAGGGTCAAGCCAACAAAGTGGTTGATACTTTAAGTAGGAGAGTCTTAACAGTATAGGAGATGTAGCTGCAAAGTGTGGGTGTAGATCCTCTCAAAGCCATGTACAAAGAAGATGAAGACTTCCATGAAATCTACAAGGTATGCTCTGAGTTTTCTGATAATTATCATGTTGAATTATTTAAATATCTGATTCAAGATGGGTTTCTATTTAAGGGGAGTCAACTATGTATCCCTATGCGTTCTATGAGGGATAATATTGTAAAAGAGAAGCATTTTGGGAGTCTAAGTGGGCATTTTGGTCTTGACAAGACCTTAGAACAAGTGAAGAGATATTATTACTGGCCTAGGATGCAGTCTGATGTTAGAAAGTTTGTGGAGTCATGTGTGGTGTGTCAATGAGCCAAAGGAGTGTCAACTAATGCAGGAATCTATCGACCACTTCCCATCCCAAATAGATCATGGGAAAGTGTTGGAAATTGATAGCATCGTTCTAGATAATTAACTTGAACATAGAAAGATATATATATATATATATATATATATATATATATACACTAAGTAGCCGATCCTGGTTCTGGTTCGGATTCGGGTTCGGGTTCGGGTTCGGGGATTCGACAAAAATTTTTTTGGGCCGGATCCTGGTTCCGCGGGTATATATATAGACATTTTCGAAAAATATATATATATATATTATAAATTTATATATGTATGTATATTCATAGATTCCATACATTTAACATGTCCATGCTCATTCATCATTAGTTCAAAACTTCAAAGTTGAAACATATAATGATAATTATAAGAAGTAGAAGTGTGATTCTCATATGACATAATGATAAAATGATAAATCCATAATTGTCAATATATAATTATATCATATTCATACTTTGCAAAAGTCTCAAAATGTCATTACATGCTGAAATTTTAAATCACAAGCCATATTTCATAGTTCAAAATTAAAACAGTAAACTTAATATCCAATTCCATATTCTTCTTCATCATCTTCATTGTAATCAAGGTCATCATTTGGTTCCTCTTCAACTTCATTTG
>MU227221.1:750006-767237 GCA_018584345.1 Thuja plicata
TGAATAATGAACCTAAATAGAAAAAAATCGGCATTATAACCCCTTAATATGCATACAATGTATAAAAAAAATATTTAAAACTTCTTTAAAAACTTTAAAAAAACTTGTAAAAAAACTTGAAATTTTTAAAAAATCTTGAAAAATTCAAACAAAACTTGAAAAAAATGAAGATTTACTTACCTTTGCCCACTAAATCTGGATTCTCCAACGATTCCCAAGTCTATGATGCTGATATTAGTCCTCCAAAACGTTCGCATTCAAAGAAAAAAGCTACAGCTGAAGAACAAAACCAAAATGGTGAAAAATGCTTGAGAGATGAATGAATGAACATGAAATGCTTTTTGGCAACCAAAAAAAGGTCGAATTAGGGTTTAGAATGGTCAAACTAGGTTTAGTTTTACTTTATTTATTAAAAAATTAAAAAAAATCATTGTGGGCCTTTTTTTTTAACTTGCTGATTTTCGGATTCCCCCTGATCCTTCTGGATTCCTGCGGATCCTCCCGGATTCCACCCGGATTCCGCCAGGGTTCCGGAATGGAATCCGGGAGGAACCAGAACTGGAACCGTACCAGAACCCGAATCCGGGCCAAAATAGAGGAACCCGGTAACATAGTATATATATATATATATATGAAATTACTATATATTAATGTATACATTACTATGATATCTATTGTTTATATTCATTATTATAATTATCATTATTATACTATAACTAAGTTGATATTAAAAGGTAAATATAATATATATATGATATCTATTAATATCAATCATATTATGATCGACATATTAATAAGATATCATACAGATATATTATTATCGATATTATCGATTACATTATGGCTATTAATATCATCAATCACATAGTGATCGACTTTGTTGTCTATTGTTACATTAATATGTAACTGGCGTATTATATAAATGTGTGTTGACTATGTCGACGGGCTGTTTAACAGCCATAGTATATGGTAAACAGCCGTAATATATATTAATAAGCTGTTGTATATATTAACTGTCGTAATAGCCATATGTTAAGCACAGTCACGCCTATGATAGGCGTGACCCCTTGAGGAGTCACGTCTATACGAGACTCTTCTTTCTCTACTCCACATATATATGGAGATCTCTGTGATTTTAGAAGACACCGAAAATACAGAAATCGACAAGTATAAGAAGTGTCTTATAAAAGAAAAGAATATTCCAGGAAACAACAATAACATTAATATTCAATATTAAACATTTACATTCAATATTAAACATTTACAGAAGTTTATCATTCTTTTACATGGTATCAGAGCGCTGGTTCTGAAGGATCCGAGCGGTTGATAAACTTGAGTAATTAGATTTAGATTGAATACATTACATTCCCTATGGCAAGCATTATCAGATTTGAGGATAGGTTTGAGGGAGTAGACAACTTTCAATCATGGAAGTTTAGAATCATAATGATATTAAAAGAAATTAAAAGAAGATGCATAAATTGATGCTTGAATAAAATTGTGGAAGCTGACACCCAATATGAGATAAGAGAAGATCGTCGACGTTGTCACTATGGATACTCTGTGATAACCATGATCAGATTTGTGATATGATGTCGACACTGTAGGCCATTTGTGATTTGACACAGAGCAATATGGCGGCAGGGTACCTCAAACTTCCGTCAATGATGTAATGTCGCTAGCTTTGAGAGTGAATGCTACTCCAAGAATGGTATCTCCTATTTTGAGAAAAAGCCCTTATTGATGGTGGCATGGATGTCTTCGTTCCTTGGGTTGCAATGATCGTATTATCGTGTAGGTATAAGTTCAATCTCAATTCCAAGAATGTTGTGATGTAGGATTGGGTTGGTGCCACTATGGATATCATGGAGTTCATTGGTCAACAAATTAACACGGCTACTAGTTGCATACGAAAAGGCCAACGTAGGAGTAAATATTGAGAATGTAAAGAGGTCAGGAGTTGATATGAACAGCTACAACCATTGAAGATATTCCCACCCCGATGACACTCAGACTCTGTCTTCCTGTAGACACGTAGCATTGATAGATGTTGTGTGTATACATAAATACATATATTTGGATTCCATGCTTGGATCGAGCTATCCATGGCAAACTTGATCACCATTCTAGCTCCATGTAGAAGGCTCGAATTATCCCTTTTTGGAGATAGAAATGGAACTGTTATTTCAGATATATATATATATATATATACATCATTAATCTAGCTCTTCGCACTGGCAATATTGATATCCCAAGCACAAGCTTAGTCCGGATTCGGTTCTATGTTTTTGTCAGGCTGGAGCATTGTTCTGGTGGTATAATTAATGGGACGGCCTGCACGGGAGGTGCTAGTGTATCCTTTGATTGTGGATAGATTCTACTTTACAGGTCCCAGGGAGAGGCTTGACATAGTGTCGACGATACAACCACAGATTGCAATAAGTGCCACCAATAGACTATGACCCATGTGAGACATCAGACAATATGTGAACATGACTTGGCAAATAGTATGAACTTTTGGGAATTAACAATTCTAAACATAAATAAAAGTTTAAGAAGCATTTATAATATAATATCAATTCTTTTGAAATATGGAGTCTGAAGAATGTGAACTATATGAATTTCACGCCTTGGCTGCAGTGGTAAGGATCTATGGAAAATTGTTAATATTAAACAAGAATTCATAACAGTCATGCCATGTTCCTATGTCGGATTGTGAATTGTAATGAAATCAGAAGTCAATGTTTCTTGTAATATTATTGAATGATGATAACTTCATTGGATTTCCATAACCACAAACAAGTAACAACAGACTAAAACAAAAGGCCTAGTCGGGTACGACCATAGTATCAAAACACAAATTTTCGGGCGCACCATAAATCTTGTTAGCTTGGTTACACATTTCCTGAGCATGTGGATGGAGTCTATTCTTCTCTAAGTATATATTCCAAACAGATGTCCACACTCCCACATTGATAGTAAAACTCCTGAAAAAGCTTTCTCAGATACAAAACCAGACATGAGTAACTTACGAATATTTGGTTGTCCAGTATACATACATGTACCCAAAGAAAAGAGAACAAAGTTAAACCATATGGAAGGAAAGGTATTTTTTTGTAGGATACAATGAAACCTCAAAAGCATACCGAGTATATATACCTGGTCAAAATCAGATTGAACTAAGCAGGGATGTAATCTTTGAGGAAGACATAGCATTCTCTAGAGCTAGAAATCTCTTAGAACCAGAAACACATGCCTCTCTAGAAGAGGAATTTACACCTGAGATTCAGAGGGAGTATTCTGAGGAAGAAGAAAATGAGGAACAATTCTCAACATTAGAAAATACCAAAAAGAGACCTCTCTAGGCCACTAAGATAATAGAAGAAGCAAAGTCTTATGGAACTCCTTCAGGGACATTCAGGGAAAGTAAAAGACCCTCAAGATTATCTAGTTATGTAGCCCTAATGAGTGAACTCTCAAAATCAGAACCTGAAAATGTCCCAGATGCTATTCAGCAGCAAGTATGGAAGGATGCCATGACAGAGGAATATCAGTCTATTATAAAGAATAATGTATGGGACATTGTGCCTAGACCCAAAGAGAAATCGATGGTCACTTCTAAGTGGTTGTTCAAGATCAAACATGCTGCAGATGGAAGTATAGAGAAGTACAAAGCAAGGTTTGTAGCCAGAGGCTTTTCACAAAAGGAAGGGATTGATTATGAAGAAACTTTTGCTCCTGTTGCCCGATACATTTCAATTTGAACAGTTCTAACCATTACAGTTGCTAAAGGATGGAAAGTACATCAAATGGATGTAAAGACTGCCTTCCTAAATGGAACCATTGAAGAAGTATACCTAGAGCAACCTGAAGGTTTTGAGATTCACAATTCCAAAACTCATGAGAGGATCACCTTATTCATCAATGCAAGAAGAATTTAGCAAATGAATTTGATATGAAAGACTTAGGTCTATTACACTACTTTCTTGGTTTAGAAGTCTGGCAGAAATCATATAGTATTATCCTGAATCAAGGAAAATACACTCTTGACATATTGACGAGATTTGATATGTTGAACTGTAGACCAATGTCATCACCTATGGAAACTAACTTTCATAAGTTAAAGGAAGTAGTAGTAGAATCTCCTCCAGTAGATCCTACTCTATACATGTAGATAATAGGTTCCCTGATGTACTTGGTAAATACCAGACCAGATATTTGCTTTGCAGTAAATGCCTTAAGTCAGTTCATGTGTGAACCTAAAGAGATTCATCTCGTTGCTACAAAACATATATTGAGATATCTTCAGGGTACTTTCAACTATGGACTTAAATATGAAAAGACAGACTTGGACCTTCATAGATTCACTGACTCAGATTGGGCTGGGAGTGTGAGCGATCGAAATAGCACATCAGGATGTTGTTTCAGTTTGGGATAAGCTATGGTATCTTGGATTAGCAGAAAGCAATCTTCAGTAGCTCAAAGTTCCACAACGGCTGAATACATTGCATATTCGATGGCTGCTAGAGAAGCAGTATGGCTCAGAAAACTACTTGTTGGAATATTTGGTAAACCGTTAAAACCAACTACCATCCATTGTGATAACCAGAGTTGTATCAAGCTATTAGTGAATCCAGTGTTTCATGACATATCCAAGCATGTTGAGATTCATTATCACTATGTCCGAGATACGGTTGAAAGGAAAGTGATTCCATTGGAATATATTAGTACAGGAGATCAAACTGCAGATATTCTTACCAAAGTACTTCCCAAGGTGAAAGTTGATCACTTCAGGAAAAATCTTGGTATGATTGAAATACAATTTTTGATTTGTATTAATATAATAAAGATGTTTATGGGCTCATCCATCTTGTGTACATTTTTGAAAAGTGACGACTTCTTAGAAAATGAACACTTGTATTTGATGTTACAAGGTGACGATCTTGTAATGGAGATTCGTTATGGTTGACATTTGATATGTCAGTGCACATACCATAATAGGGTTATATGTAAGGGGAATAATGTTCTTTAATTACTATATCCTTGTATCACGATCTAAGGTGATATGAAAATTAGGTATGACGATCTGAAGTGATTCCTCATATCACGATCTGAGGTGATATGAAAATTAGGTATCACGATCTGAGGTGATTCCTCATATCATGATCTGAGGTGATATGAAAATTAGGTATCACGATCTAAGGTGATTCCTCATATCACGATCTGAGGTGATATGAAAATTAGGTATCACGATCTGAGGTGATTCCTCATATCACGGTTTAAGGTGATGTGAAAACTAGGTATCACGATTTAAGGTGATTCCTCATATTACAATCTAAGGTAATATGTAAAATTTTCTATTACAAGTTGGCATATGATAAATTATCTTCCCTAGCTTAGAGGGAGTGTTGGAAATTGATAGCATCGTTCAGATAATTAACTTGAATATAGAAAGATTATATATATGTATATATTTTTATATATGAAATTACTATATATTAATGTATACATTATTATGATATCTATTGTTTATATTCATTATTATAATTATCATTGTTATACTATAACTAAGTTGATATTAAAAGGTAAATATAATATATATATGATATCTATTAATATCGATCATATTATGATCGGCATATTAATAAGATATCATACATATATATTATTATCGATATTATCGACTACATTATGGCTATTAATATCATCGATCACATAGTGATCGGCTTTGTTGTCTATTGTTACATTAATATGTAACTGCTGTATTATATAAATGTGTGTCGACTATGTCGACGGGCTGTTTAACAGCCATAGTATATGGTAAACAACCGTAATATATATTAATAAGCTGTTGTATATATTAACTGTTGTAATAGCCATATGTTAAGGACAATCATGCCTATGATAGGCGTGACTACTTGAGGAGTCACGTCTATCATAGATGTGACTCTTCTTTCTCTACTCCACATATATATGGAGATCTCTGTGATTTTAGAAGACACCGAAAATACAGAAATCGACAAGTATAAGAAGTGTCTTATAAAAGAAAAGAATATTTCAGGAAACAACAATAACATTAATATTCAATATTAAACATTTACAGAAGTTTATCATTCTTTTACAGAAAGCATAAGTATGGACTTTGTAATGGGGTTACGCTAGGCACAAAAGGGCTATGAAAGTGCGTTTGTAGTGGTGAATAGGTTTAGCAAAATGGATCACTTCCTACCTTGTAAAAGAACCAATGATGCTTAACATATTGCAAGGATATTCTTCAAGGAAGTAGTGATGTAATATGCCCCCCTCCTTGCTGTCCTCTATTTTCTTTCCCACTTACTGTAATTTTGTCAAACAGTTTGCTTGCAGGCTTATTATTGGGATTCCTGTTTTTTTATGTGAGACTGGTGTGTTGATGTTTATGTGTTTGAAGCATGTGTTTCAAGAGTTTCTTTTAATGTGATTTTGCAACAAACATATAATAAACATGTACCACTTTGGCAACAATAATAATGGCAACCCAACTCAAAAGAACTCAATTAATGCTGATAAGAGTTTGATACAAAATAGTTCGGGTCTGATATGAAATAACAGCCAATGGTAAACCCTATCAACTCGAACTATTGAACACGGTATATGTAAAACATACCCATTTAATAGCTGCTCGGTTAGGGTATGAAATATGATCTTCAAATAACACAAATGAACACTATTCACGCACTGTTCACATGCACTATTCACAGTACTGTTCATGCGCATTGTTCATGTGCACTGTTCACGCACTGTTCACGACACTGTAGCAGCAGTGTTTACTTTCAAATCTGCTCCAAATCTCTCCTCCAAATCTGCCCTCCATGCTGTTCAATATCTGCAATGTTTATCCTTTGAGAATGGAACAATTTCAATCTTGCCTGTAGCTGGAAATTGAAGCTGAATGCACACAGTATGAAGCTGATAGATCTTAAATCCCTTGACTCTGTCTTCCAAGAGCGAAAGGATTGTCACCAATGGAGGATTTCGTCTCCAAAAGCCAACAATCGAACCAACCAAACTAAGCTTGAATTCATCAATCTCCTCCTCCCCTCACACCCCACTCATGGCTGTATATAAAGTCCTCTTAGAGCGTCAACCCTCACTCCACAAGCAATGTGGGATTAAATCTCATATTTGCATTTTAATATATTGTTTCCATTTATCACTTTAAAGACCCAAGGGGGTTCATTTGGTGTCCCACTCCTAGGCACACATATAAATGCAAAATATAATAAAGTAACCTTATAATATTAATTTAATTAAAGTTACTTTATTAAATAACTTCCGGCATTAAAATTCCATAGCAAATGATCTCGAAACGCCACGAATGATAGCTCATTGGAAAGAGCTCAGAAAACCGCATCCAACCCCATCATCAAAATTATCATCCGACTAGCTTGGCTGACTTACTAAAAATAGTAAGTCCCATTGGAAATGCCTCCAAACGAACTCAGTTTGGCCCAAAACAGAATCGACTAGGCCAAAACACCACAGGATCCCGTCCATGTCCCTGTTAGCCCCCCGGGACTACATAGAAGTAGGCTAACGACAACACATCCAAACTGGCTAAGTGGGGGACATTACAAGTGAGGATTCATGGCTACCATTGAACATTGTGTCAAACAGGGATGCGAAATTTGTGGGTCATTATTGGAGGACCCTATGGAAGAGACTGGGTAACAATCTTTCCTTTAGTTCTGCCTATCATCCCCAAACATATGGGAAAAGTGAAGTAGTTAATAGATCCCTTGACAACCTATTATAGTGTTTGACAAAGCAGCATGACCAAGCATGGGATGTGGTTATTCCTCAAATAGAGTTTGCCTACAATGATTCAGTTAACAGAAGCACAGGTAAACGTCCTTTTCAAATAGTGTATGGGGTGAAACCAAGAGGGATACTAGAACTCAGGGAATTCCGAAATGATGACAGGAACAGTGCCCAAGGTGAAAAATTTGCAGAAGTTATCAAAGATATTCATGAACAGGTTAAGTCTACTCTCCATAAGACTGCAGACAAATACAAGGAATAGGCAGACAAGAAGAGAAGGGATTTGCAATTTCAAGTTGGGGATTTGGTGTGGGCACATCTTAAGGAGAGGCTACCAAAGGGGAAGCACATAAAACTCATGATGAAAAAGATTGGTCCATGTAAACTAGTTCATGAGTGTGGCTCCAATGCTTATGAAATCAAACTACATCCTACTATAGGTATCTCTCCCATTTTTAATGTTTCAGATTTGATCCCCTATACATGTGATGTTGTTGCAGGTACTGAGACAGGTACACAAGCAAAGGAAGATGTTGAATGATTGAAGGAACTACCACCAACCCAACCTTTGAAGCTTGAGTGTATCTTGGATACAAAGATTGTGAAGTAGACTAGGAAGAACACCTACAAGCAATACCTGGTCAAATGGCAAGGATTACCTGAAGAGGATGTAGTTTGGATGGATGAGAATGACATCAGGAAGCATGAAAGAAGCATTGAAGAACTCATCTCAAGTGGGACATGAGATTCATCCACCCCAGGAGTATGGTGCAGGGGCACCACATGAGCACCACATGAGATCCTGAAGATTCGTATTGTGTTCTAAGTTGTCTTTGTTGTAATAAGGTCCCAAGGGCCATTTCATGTCATTTTGTAAGGATTGGAATCCATTTTGTAAGGCAATTAAGCCATTGACCTTGTTAGGCATGTGTAAGCCAACTTGGTCAACTCTGGTCAAAGTTCATTAGGAGCATAAGAAAGTATTGGATTTTGTCTTTAATGATGTTTGGGGTCATGTATGACTGATTTGCAATGTAATTGGGGTGGTAGGAAGTAGTTTGTTGAAAACTTGTCAAAAATTGCTCAAAAGATGCATGACAACTTTTGAGCAACATTTTACACGAATACGCAACTTTCCTCCCAGCGGTTAGTTTTAGTTCAAATTTTAGTCGGGGAAGGTTATGGAAGTTGGAATATGCCTATTATAGTCTCCGGTGGTCGATACATTTTCTTTTGAAGAGATTGGTTGTGGAGCACTAAAAACAACTTCATTTTCCTGTCAATTTTGTCATTTAACTATTTTGTATGATCTCGTATGAATTCACTGATTAATTAAATGGACATGGAAGTGTAGGTTAATGAATTATCTTTTTGTTACAGTTGGTCTGAGGTCAATCCATTAAGTTTAGTGCAAGATATCATTGATTTTGTGCAAACAGTTCATAAACCCTCACCTACCTAGGGTTTCTGTAATAAAATGCTTTTATCTTAACTTTCCACCATAGGAAAATTATGGCCTCTCGGGGAAAGTTAGGGCCCTGAATGTACATTAAGATGCACATGTCTTAGATCGGGAATGAAGGCGTTTGGGAGAAATAATCATTGAAAGACCAAGCATCTCAATGTGACTGGTCTCAGTGTTGAAGCAAACTCGGTTTCAGAAGAACAAATTGATGGACTAGATCCAATCAAATGGCGGATTTGATGTTTTTGAGGATGTGCAGACTTGGTACAATCATTGGTTCGAGAGGAACAATCAATTCCTTAGGGGTTTCTTTGTAAAGGAGACCTAATTCACCAATTAGGCCTGTGAGACCAGTCAAACTTTAGGCCCCTTGATAAAGAGACCCAAAACCAAATTTGGGATATGTTGTGCAGGGGGAAAAAGGGTATCCTATACTGCAATTTGTTTGGAGACTTGTTTGTGGAAATTAGAAGTTGTGGTGGAAAAACCTCATCAGTAGGGATAGTAACGAACTAGACCTCTATAAAACAAGTAACCTTAAGGATTTTGGTAGAAGCAAAGGAGTTATAGATTTGTGTTGTCTTAGGCATCCAGGGACAGGATAGGGTGTTGGTAAGTGTCTAGTCCATCATCTGCAAGTAGGATGCATTATACCCTCATGAGTCAAAAGGGGTTTGAATTGATGATAGTGGTTCCTAAGGGGACATTGATGTGAAAAGTTGTATCAATGGTAAAGGGGATTGACGATGTTCCAAGGAGTCAGAAGGAATTGAGAAGTGTTGATTAAGTGTCCTTTGAAGAATAGTTGTTTGGAAACAAGAGTGGCTTGGTAGTGTTGTGGGTTAGGAAAACCTTGCTTCCGTAAGCTCCGCGTCACTCAATAATCTCTGTCTATGTTAGCTACAATTGCTATTATTCTATCGCTGGTTTTCAGACTTCATTGGTGTTTGTCGCAGTTTATGAGACTTTCGGCTAGAGGTGTCTGTCACTATACTTTGGATCATGACCTGCTAACTTTTGTAATGGATTACTTGATGACCATCTGAAAGAGAAGAGATTCATTCCAAACGTCCTATGTCTATGATCTTTGTTCTCTAAACGTCCCTATGCATCAGTAATATGTATTGAAAATATCAACAGGTTGTAATCACTTTGTTCTTTATTAAATAACCTTATTGTTCAATATTTGTTGACTTCATCATAGTTTTCTTGAGAATATTGATGATGACCAGAGGTGGTTTTGCTATTAAGCGAATCAAGTTATATTGATGGTTCCTTGATATCATGCTTGTAATTAATTGTTCTCTTTAATAATAAGTTTAAATATTTGATTAAAATTTATTTAATTGTTTATCAATTCTAGATGTCTTCAAGTCCAAAATGGGGACATTACAGACAAAATCTCTGCAAACCAATTATTTGAGATCAACTCGTCCCTTAAAATTGTGGGGCAAAATTCAATAAAAAATGTCTCAAATCCAAAAGTATGTTGTTTATTCAAAATTTAGCAAAACAATATATACATAAGCCTATACATCATAAATCCATCTTGTAGACATAAAAAATTGGAAATATACCATCCTCATATAAACAGTAAGATTGTTATTCCTTTATCAGATAACATGGTCATTGAGAAGGTCTTCAACTGAGTTCAGTCATTCTCTTGTCATTGGCTTATGATGTGATTCACTATTCTCTGTCTGAGATAATTTTCTTGGTTGTCATATAGATCATGAATTATTTGATTCAATGTGATAGCTATTTTCTGCAATGCCCAAATAATTGACACTAATGTTCATCAATACAAGGAAATTGTAACCCTTTTTCGTCCCAGTTCATACCAGTATATGGCATCAACTGACACCAGCTTCTCTAATGTATTAGTTGCTGGTGATTGGCTC
This sequence comes from Thuja plicata, assembly GCA_018584345.1. NCBI lineage: Eukaryota > Viridiplantae > Streptophyta > Pinopsida > Cupressales > Cupressaceae > Thuja > Thuja plicata. Next base: position 761,173 of record MU227221.1, read on the forward strand.
AAGCGAGGCCCTGGTTCACATGGAGCCCGACGGCTCTCTCAAGAAAAAGTTTGTTTCTCGACTACTAGCTGCAAATGCAGCTGCTAAAAATCTTAGATTAGATATCCATGTAGACATAACTAATATTGACAAAAATGAGGCTTATGTCACAAACTAAATACTTTATAAAATAGACAACAAATTTTGTTGGGATTAAGATATCTCACCTTAGAGTTCTATTATGTTGAATTATTTAATTATTGTTACACAATTGATTTATCCTGAGTTATTAATTTCTTATGTTGTCATTCACTTTGTGGAACCTCTTGGTGAGGTGGCATCCTACATGGCAAGAGATGACACATTTCTTATTTTCTGGGAAGTTGACACCCACTTGCAATATGCTATGTTTTGGGAAGATATTGCATATATTTTCATTTTGGAGTGGAAATTGATTTGACAATTTTCTACGTTGACTAAATAGTCTTGGTTTACTATTTCCATTATGTATTAGAGTTATAAGCAGTTGGCATTTATGGTGGTTGATGTCTTAGTTAATTTATGAGAGGAGAGTTCATTTCATAGTGGTTATGCTACCGAATTTTCCCCAAAATGAAACATGTAAATTTCCATTTAAAGGTTTAGAGTCTGAAAATGTATTGTAACTTGTCACTGAGTAACAAATTGGCTCGATGTTTTAGAGTGTGGTTTTTTATCAGAAAATGTTTTTCCCACATATATGTGTTTTTGTCTTCTATCTCATTCTTCTTGTTTCATAATTTTGAACTATTGAATCTGTATGCCATTGTGAAGAGCCTAACCTGGCTCGAGCTAAACCAATGTATTGCCAGGTAATTTTTTTAATCAATTTTCAGTATTAATTAGGTCAATTTGCATAAGGGTTTTCATGCATAGAAATTATCTAACCTTTATATTCAACCTCACTAGGCAAGTAACATATGCAATTATAGAGAATGGGACTGAATAACGTTTGCTCTTATTGATGATTATTCCTGCTAATAACTATAAAGCCACATACAATTTAAATGCACTGATAAATACCGTTCATCCTTCCTGAAGGAATCGCGCCCAATACTCCTCTTGAGCTGCCTGGAGGCTGGTGTTGCTGGCCGTATGGAGTGACACCCTCAACAAGTATGCTGCTACCCGTATGCAGGCTACGTCTCCACCTGTGGTGCCGTAATGACAGCAGGGCTTCCCACGCGGTAGTTAGGCAGCAGGAGTGATAACGCTAGCTGCCAATGGCTTGATTCCCCCACGCGTACAGGCCTGTGGTTTCCCTTCTACCCGCAACGAGTGTATATGAACTGCAATGGCCGTAAACATCAATACCATTCCCTCATGCGTGCTAGTATGGACTTCTATGAACATAAGCCGTGGTCTGGTTCTATTCGATGCAGGTGTGTATGGGCTGCGATAAATAGAGCATCAACACCTCATTCAAAATATGAATTATGTTGCGCAACAGAGGTTCTTTCAACCCTAATAAAAAACAATACTTCTCTCTTCCTTGTGATGAATTGATATCGACCTCTGAGCAGGTCTCAGTTCAATTTGCTAGATTTTCTAGAATTCAGCACCTCTTCGTATACAATAGCACGAAGGTAAACAATCGATCTTACAACAACGATCGATGGATTTATTAGAACAAGAAGAATCAGTCTTCCGAACTAATTTGACCCTTATATATCAGCAAGGGCTCAGATAAGAGAGACTATTCTAAAAAAAAAGACCAAATTTGTATAAAAATAATCAATGCCTCAACTTCACAATAAGCCTGAATATATAACTCCTTGGATGCAAGAGTTTCTAAAACCAATTCCAGTTAACCGGTCTTCAAAACGTCAACTTCTAAAAGTATTATAATAATAAGTTATTATTATTATAATACTATAATCAATTTATTAATTAATAACATATTGTTATTAATTAATATTAATTATGCCTCTGATGACGGATCCTGCATCCACTGTAAGAAAACTGATCAACCTGGTCTTCAACTGTACTGCCAGAAATAGAAACTGGCCTCCAACTGACTTACTATACATAGTAAGTCTAAAAATAGAAAGTCCAGAAATAGAATTTGAACGCTGAGACCCTCAAAACAAACTGTCAACTCACGAGGGTAGCACTGGTGAGCTAACCATATTCAGGTTCCCAGAACCTGCTAATTCGGGTACATCACAGTCCGCCCTCCCTGAAATTGCTTGTCCTCAAGCAATCGCAATCCAGGGTGCTGCACAATATCCTCGGCCTCCCAAGTGGCATCCTCGTCAGGTAACCCCTACCACTTGACTAAATACTCCCGGATAGTTCTCCGACGCAGCTGCCTCTCGCGGATATCCAAAATGGCCTCTGATATCAATTCCAGTTTCCCCTCATCATCCAGGGGTGGTAACATAGCAGAAAGAGTCACAGTTCGGCCTAAGGCCTCCTTGAGGCGTGAAACATGAAACACATTATGCACTCTTCTATCTTCCGGTAATTCCAGCTCATAAGCCACCTCTCCAACTCGTCTAACCACCCGGAGCGACCCATAGTACCGTGGTTTGAGCTTTTCAGCTCCACTCTTCTTGATAGAAGATTTCCTATAAGGCTGCAGCATAAGATAAACCATGTCCCCAACCTCAAAGGAGTGGGCTGTCCTCTTCTGATTTGCATACTGTTTCTATACATTCTGGGCTCTCTGTATATTATCCCTCAATGCCCTAATAATGTCCTGGCTGTCCTACAATAACTCTCCTGCACTGGGCACCCTGCTGTCACTGCATAATAAATCAACGAAGGTCGGGGGATCATAGCCATACAAGGCATGAAAAGGGGACATCTGTATGCTCATGTGAAATGTGGAGTTATAACAATACTCACACATATGGATCCACTTAACCCAAGCCTTTTGTTGTGATGAAACATAATTTCGCAGATAGCCTTCCACCCATTTATTGACAATCTCGGTCTGGCCGTCAGTCTGCAGATGATAACTGGTACTCGCTGTCAACTCTGTACCACAACCTGAAGATCTCCTGCCAGAAGTAACTAATGAAGCGACTATCTCGGTCACTCACAATGTTTCGGGGTAAGCCATGCATCCTGAACACCTCCCGAAAGAATAACTCCGCCAGCTGTACTACAAAAAAGGTAGTGGTAATAGGGAAAAAATGTGCATACTTTGTGAGCCTATCAACCACCACGAAAATGCAATCCCGTCCTTGGGCTTTGGGTAGCCCCATAATGAAATCCATAGAAATGCTTTCCCATTTCCGCTCAGGAATGGGAAGTGGTTGTAACAACCCGGCGGGGTAAGTATGCTCTTATTTGTTCTACTAACAAACAGAGCATTCGCGAACATATCGCTGAACATCTCCCTTCAGTCCCTTCTAGGTAAACCTCTCCCGAATCTGCCTGTAGGTTTAAAGAAACCTAGATGACCTGCCATAGGTGTGTCATGGAAGGCCCAGAATACTATCCCACGGACTCCTGATCCTGCCACAAGAAAAATCCTTCCCTTATAAATGATCGACTCATCCATTAGGGAGTATCGGTCATCGTAGATACTGCCATCAATAATGCCTGTTGCCCATGTATCCCTGGCATACTCAGCTAGAATCAAATGCCTCCAAGCTTCAGAGACCTGGGTAAGTGAACAAAGGTGGGGTCTCCGAGACAGAGCATCGGCCACCACATTCTGGGTTCCTTTGATATAAGTAATATCAAAGTCATATGATTGCAACTTACCCATTTCTGTTGCCTCTCATTAAGATCTCGCTGCCCAAGAAAATGTTTTAGACTATTATGGTCGGTTTTGATGCAAAATTTACTTCCTACCAAGTACTGTCTGAATTTGGCCAAGGCATGCATAATGGCCAACATTTCCTTATCGTACACACTGAATGCCCTCTCTGGACCATGTAGTTTCTGACTCTTAAAAACAATGGGATGATGATCCTGGGATAACACTGCTCCTATACCCTCTCTTGAAGCATCGCAGTGTAAATCAAAGGGTCTCGAAAAATCTGGCAGTGCCAAGACCGGACAAGTAGTCATAATGGCCTTGAACCTCTCGAAGCACTCCTGTGCCTGAGTAGTCCACTGAAAAGCACCCTTACATGTCAAGTCTGTAAGGGGGGCAGCATGTCTAGAAAATCCTGCCACAAATCGAGGATAGAAAGCACATAAGCCAATGAACCCCCTCAACTGCGTCAGGGTCTCTGGCGTGGGCCAATCTATAATGGCGCGGACCTTATCAGGGTCCATACGCACAGCTTCTGCACTAATGATGTGTCCCAAATAGAGCAGCTTTGTCATTCCCAAAGCGCACTTGGATTCCTTGGCATATAAGGAATCCCTCTTCAATATACTCAGCACTGTGTCCAGATGTGCCACATGGTCATCCCAAGTCTTGCTGTAGACAAGGATGTCATAAAAAAAAATAGTACAAACCTCCTCAACTGGCTGTGAAATACCCTGTTCACCGTGGACTGAAAAGTAGCTGGTGCATTCGTCAAACCGAAGGGCATGACAAGGAACTCAAAATGTCCACAGTGACATCTGAAGGCTGTCTTTTCTATATCCGGTTCCCGAACTTTGATCTGATGATACCCAGACCTCAAATCAATCTTCGAGAAACACTGTGCTCCATGCAACTCATCAATCAACTCGTCAATCCGTGGTATGGGATATCGGTTCTTAATAGTTCTCTTGTTTAGCATCCGATAATCAATGCACATGCGCAAAGTGTCGTCCTTCTTCACTAGAACAACTGAAGAAGCAAAAGGGGATTTACTTGGCCTAATGTGCCCCATCTCAAGTAACTCCTATATTGTCTTTTCGATCTCATCTTTCAGCCTTTTCGGATGCCTGTAAGGGGTGATCATAACGGTCTTGGTGCCCTCCTCCAACTCTATAATGTGCTCAGTTCCCCTATCCGGAGGTCTACCTGTAGGTAAGTCTCTAAACACCTTATCGTGTTTAGTCCTCAACTGCTGAATATCCGGGTGATATGTGAATTTATCTGCATGGTCTAATGAAGGCATCAACCTACACTCTACTGCCCAATCCACCTCATCCTCATGACATACTAAGCGCTGCATTCGCCTGAGTGAAATCTGCTTGAGTCCCTCCTCTCTAATGGCCTTAAGAACCTATGGCTTCCCCTCTGAGATAAACCTTATCTCCATCTTCTCTGTGCTGATGTAGATGTCCTTAATGGTATGTAACCAGGCCATCCCTAAAACCAAATCTGTACCACCCATATCTACTACATAGAAATCTGCCTTGAAGGCATAAGTTCCCAGCCTGACTGGTAAATCAGTCACCATCGTGTTACACTTCAGAGTGTAACCATCTGCCACCTGCACTCTCAATCCTGCGAACTCCTCTATCTGGATACCTCTACGAGTCACCAAACGAGAGTCAATGAAATTATGAGTGGCTCCCGTATCAAAAAGAGAAATCACTCTCTGTCCAGCTAGTAGACCATGTAATTTGAAGTCCCCCTCTTTCCTCATACTGGAAATATATGCCACCTTGAGGTGTGATGTGTCACCCTCCTCTGTATACTCCTCTGCTCCCTGAATGCCTTGCCCCTCATCTGTCAACTCCTCTGTGTACTTGGGAACATCCTCATCGTCATAAAACCACTCCATCATCCTGTGCTTACCCTGGGGTTTCATGGGACAATTATGAGTGACATCATACGACCCTCGACAGTAGAAACAAAGTTTCTTTCTCCTCAAATCATTAAGTGTTTCCTGATCCAAGGGTGCTGCCATAGGACATTTAGAATATAATTTCTCTTCCCTTCTTGGGGCTGTCCTATCATAAGGTGGTCCGGAAGGCCTTGCAGCAAACTGTCTCCTGGGTGCAAAAGCCTCGAGATCTCTAGCCTTCTTCATGGCTTCGTGCAGTGATGGGGGATCTAGGGATTTAACCCATCCTCTTAGTGGTTCAACTAGTCCCTCTAGGAAAAGCATCACCCTCCTCCGCTCTGATATGTCGTACACCATCACTGAAATACGCTGAAACTCACTGATGTAAGCCTCTAGGTTGGCCGTCTGTCGTAACTG
>MU227221.1:767379-786518 GCA_018584345.1 Thuja plicata
AGCAGATCCATCCAAGTGTAGAACTGCAAATCTAATAGCATCCATCTCAGTCATCGGACGCAATGCAAGGTAAGTATCGAGCTTGTGGATCCAAGCCCTAGCAGTGACCCTACTGCTGCCATCAAAGCGTGCTAGCGTCATCTTGCTAGCTACCTGTCTCAAATCATTATTCCCCATTCTCTGTCTATCCTGTGTAGGTCTTCCCCTAGTATGTTCTCGTTTCTGAGTCAAGTAACGGTCAAAATTCAAATTTTGTTTCAGGGCTGGGGGAAGGGCGTCCCATTCGGCATAGTGTGAGACTATGTCGTCAGCAAAGGGGGCATTCTCATCATCAACACTGGCGGTGTTAGTCTCTAGCCTCATAAATCTGGGCCCTTGGGGCCTGAATGGATCTCTCCTATCACCTGTCCTGTCAGCTCTCTCCTGTCTCGGAGTCCGGGGCTCATACTCTCTGTGCCGGTCATCAACCTGTGACCGATGTGACGCGACATAAGCATCACGTGATCTCTCCTTGCTCTTACCTCTAGGAAGAGTGAATCGTCTCAAAGTGTCAGAAAGCTCATGTAATACATCAGCTACATGATGCTGGCCTACGGCTAAGTTCCTGAAGGTTTCCCTAGCCTCTCTGTCTATATCTGCCTCGGTGGGCCCGGCCCGGCTTGCTGATCCACCTGCATTATTATCACCACCTAGTACCGTACCAAACTGGATATCTGCATCGTCCACATTTGGTGGAGGCGAAGCGCCTCTCCTGTAGTAATGTCTGCTAGGAATGAATCTCCTGTCGTCTGCCATACTTATTACCCTCAAATAATAAAAGTGTAACTAGACCCGATTTCCCTGCAGGCTGGCAGGAAACCGCTCTGATACCACTGTGAAGAGCCTAACCTGGCTCGAGCTAAACCAATGTATTGTTTCTTGAAATAAATAAGGAAATCTTGCTAGGTAATGTTTTTTAATCAATTTTCAATATTAATTAGCTCAATTTGCATAAGGGTTTTCATGCATAGGAATTATCTAACCTTTATATTCAACCTCACTAGGCAAGTAACATATGCAATTAGAGGGAATGGGACTGAATAACATTTGCTCTTATTGATGATTATTCCTGCTAATAGCTATAAAGCCACATACAATTTAAATGCACTGATAAATACCGTTCATCCTTTCTGAAGGAATTGCGCCCAATACTCCTCTTGAGCTACCTGGAGGCTGGTGTTGCTGGCTGTATGGAGTGACGCCCTCAGCAAGTATGCTGCTACCCGTATGTAGGCTACGTCTCCACCTGTGGTGCCGTAATGACAGTAGGGATTCCCATGCGGTAGTTAGGCAGCAGGAGTGATAACACTGGCTGCCAATGGCTTGATTCCCCCACGCGTACAGGCCTGTGGTTTCCCTTCTACCCGCAACGAGTGTATATGAACTGCAATGGCCGTAAACATCAATACCATTCTCTCACGCGTGCTAGTATGGACTGCTATGAACATAAGCCGTGGTCTGGTTCTATCCGATGCAGGTGTGTATGGGCTGCGATAAATAGAGCATCAACACCTCATTCAGAATATGAATTCTCTTGCACAACAGAGGTTCTTTCAACCCTAGTAAAAAACAATACTTCTCTCTTCCTTGTGATGAATTGATATCGACCTCTGAGCAGGTCTCAGTTCAATTTGCTAGATTTTCCAGAATTTAGCACCTCTTCGTATACAACAGCACGAAGGTAAACAATCGATCTTACAACAGCGATCGATGGATTTATTAGAACAAGAAGAATCAGTCTTCCGAACTAATTTGACCCTTATATATCAGCAAGGGCTCAGATAAGAGAGACAATTCTCAAAAAAAAAGACCAAATTTGTGTAAAAATAATCGATGCCTCAACTTCACAATAAGCCTGAATATATAACTCCTTGGATGCAAGAGTTTCTAAAACCAATTCCAGTTAACCAGTCTTCAAAACGTCAACTTCTAAAAGTATTATAATAATAAGTTATTATTATTATAATACTATAATCAATTTATTAATTAATAACATATTGTTATTAATTAATATTAATTATGCCTCTGATGATGGATCCTGCATCCACTGTAAGAAAAATGATCAACCTGGTCTTCAACTGTACTGCCAGAAATAGTAACTGGCCTCCAACTGACTTACTATAAATAATAAGTTTAAAAATAGAAAGTCCAGAAATAGAATCTGAACGCCAAGACTCTCAAAACAAACTGTCAACTCACGAGGGTCGCACTGGTGAGCTAACCATATTCAGGTTCCCATAACCTGCTAATTCGGGGACATCACAGCCATAATGCTGCTAAAATGTTTTTAGATCTATAAATTGCAATCACTTTCCTCTAAGGTTTTAATCCTGGAAAATTAATGATCTATTTCCGCTTTTATAGAATAATAGTATGTGCTTATATTAGTTTGTTGAAATCTGTTTTAAATAATTATTAGATCTTGGCTGCACATACTGATTTTAGATGGTCTTTTAGGACGCCATCATTTCCCTTACAGATTTCAAAGTGTCTTAGGGAAAGAGCAGGTTCACTTATTTGAACTCAGAACATAAATATTTGATGTGTAATTTTTTTATCCCCTTTTGCTAACCTCTTTCCAACTCTCCTTTTCATTCTTTATTTTCCTTCCATTTACTTTACTCTGCAAACCTTTTCTTATTCTACTCCATTTGCACTATCTTCCTTTCTCCTTATTTCTGCGTTACTAAATTTCAATTTCGGCGCTTAAACGCATTTTTCTTATGCTGCCCCTATCATTTTATATTTAAAAATCAGAACCTTTTTAAATCCCCTGCTGTGCAGATTTCCTCATCAAAATTTAAAACATTGTTCCTTACTCTATTGCACCTCTTCCTCTTTTTCTTTTTGGCAGTCTGTTCTCTTTTCCTTCACAAACAACATCTATTCCCATCCGCAAGATTTTTACAGGTTCTTTTTTCATTTATTGCACCTCTCTTCATCCCATGCAGTAATCAATCTTTGGATTACTCGTGCTAATCATTGCTCTCTATACAGACCTCTCTGGATCTACCACATTTTCCTCTCCGTAGAGCATTTCTGGCATTTGGCAAAACAAAACCAAAATTTAAATGATTGCAAACTTGGATGTAAGATTTGAAGTCTTCTCCCTAATGCCCCTGCATCAAGTTTCCTTGATTTCCTATCAATTTAATTATTATTTTGCATATTGAAAACAAATAAAGGTTTAAGTTTTATTCTTTCTATGTAGATATCTTTTAATGTAGTTATTAGCATCAAGTTTCCTTGATTTCCTATCAATTTAATTATTATTTTGAATGTTGAAAACAAATAATGGTTTACGTTTTATTCTTTCTATGTAGATATCTTTTAATGTAGCTGTATGATATAACTATTCAATAAAACCTTTGGAGTATGTTGACATTGTATTCTTAGTAACCTAGAGTGTTCATCACATTGAATGTCCCTTTATTCTTTCCTTTTTAAGTCACTTAGTTATAAGACTTATTTTTTCCTATCCATTCAAATCCTATTCACAAATGCCTCATCTTGCTTCACCATTTATGCTCTACAATCCAATCCTTTTGGGCCTTTCTAGACTATCCATTAGGGATGTGTTTATGTTTGTATTTCTGTGGCTGGCTATCATTTGACCCACTTGTCTCTCAATAGTTGATATAAGGTATAACTTTCTCTAAATCATCTACTCAATTGGTTAATGATAATTTTTAATGCCCTTTTCCTTACTATTTTCGAGGACAAGAATAAAATTTAAAAAACCCTTCTTTGTCTTGTCATATTTTTTGGGCCTCTTAGCTTGAGTATTCAATAGGAAAAAAAACACAATTCAATAGGTAAAAGTTTCATACCAAACTTGGACTATTTTACTCTTTTGATTGGAAATGGAGCTAATTATGGACAATCTTTCATTTTTTGGACATTTCATTTTCTTTTCAATCCTTTCCTACTATCTTGTGGCAATCTATCATTGATATTATAGAGAAATGGTAAGGTATTCGATCAATTATCATAGCTCTTTCTCTGGAAAATTTTAGGTTTGCTCTTATATTTTAATGACTACTCTTGTTTACTATTCCTCTTGTTGGGTTCTTTTTAGGGCTTCTTCTATTACAATTGAAAGCATTTTTTAAGGACACTTTTAGTACTCTACATATGAGAACAAAAGTTTTCATCATGTGATTTTAGAATTATATTTTCCCACTTCATGATATTTATGGTTTTATGCTTTTTTCAATGCACTAGCAAGGAATTTCTCTATATGCTAAATGGAACATCAAAGCCCTAGAAGAGAGTAATGCCTACCAAATTGTCATTAAAGATTATATTTCATTAGTAGTTCCTATTAGATGATAAACTTAGAAAGATAATAGCTTCTATACTCTGCTCAGTATGAGGAATTCATTTTAGTTACAAGTCATATTTGTTATGAAGAGAATTATGAAGGCCTAGGAGTCCATTAAGCCTTGGCTTCTTTCAAATAGTTGTAACTTTTGTAAAAGCCTATCAATTAACTATATACCTATTTGTGGTCTGTTATTCCCTCTAGTCAATGTTATACCCCTCATAAAGCCTCTTGGGTTCATGCTCTAAAATTCTTCAATACATGAATCACAACTCTTCATAATATCTTTATTGGAAGCACCAAGAGTTTTGTATTTTGGTTTGAAGCCAATTTAAAATACTCACTGTCCAATTCGAATCAAGAGACCTTTACACTATTATTGATGTCATCCCTCCACAATTGTTTCATAAAAAATAGGGCCAATTCTTTCAAGACTCGGTGAAAAGATTAGAAATAATATATTCAAATGCTAAAATGTAGTTATAGACTCTACAAGGATAATAACGGACCAAGTACACCACTAATGGCATCTCAAAATCTTATTTCCTTGGCACTTGGAACTAAGGGTTATAAACTATTTATGTGCATCCATTATTAGTATAAATTGACATGTTTCATGTTGTGCATTCGTCGTCAAGGTCTTCTAATTAGTAATTGTAATCTTTGTATGGATGTTTGAAGCGAACCTCAATAATCTTTTTGGTTCTACACAAAAGCTCAAGAAGCTTGGTGATGTTAGATACACTTCTTCAAGTCTTTTCATTTATTAAATGTATCTAGATGTTGCATTCGTTAAGTGTGAAATAATTAGAAAGATAGCAATTAAACTCTTATTTCTAGTTGTTTAGATTGTGCTCGCTTTTTTATACACTAAAGCTATGATTTGCTCTAATATGCTTATGTAAATCTAAGTGAATATTTTAAAGTTATTCACATTTGTAGGAACTCCTTGATCACTAGGGTATAGATCTAGAATCCTAGCTCATGCCATGGTCATTATTAATTTGCTAAATGAAATTGAGGATTCAAGTATAAGTCGATTATTTACAAGGTTGTAAGGATCATGATTTCAATCCTCTTACCGTCTTTTTGCCTATTCTCATGAGCATTGTGTTCTTGACTTACGCTATTTTGGTAAGTTCCCTCACTTGCAAGTGGCTATTTTCCTAATGTGTACTCAATATTCTATTGAACAATGAGGTGGGTGCTCTTAGACACATGGGAGGGTGCTCTTAGACACGTGGGAGCTTTATCCTTGCTAATTTGAGGCAAACTTGATGATTGTAAGCCGGCTCCCTTCGTTCTCACGCCTCTGTCTTGTCCCCCACGCCTCTCATGTTACATAGTACGAACTTTCTGAAATTTGGAGAGGACAGATGAGCATTTGTGACAATTATGAACGGCTTTTTCAAAATTTTTTGGTTGACCAAACAACTGTCATCTATCAAATTTCAATTGCCGAAAAATCAAATCAATTCGTCGTTCCATTGCCATCCAAAAATTTAGCATCACCCAATATTCAATAGAAGTTTGAATAATCGATAGCGTCTGTCTGAATACAGATAACTGTATTGGACAAACGAAAGAACATAATACAGATAACTGTATTGGACAAACGAAAGAACATAAAACATAGTACGTAACGAGGGTGTCATTAACAAGATTAAAGTACAAAGCCGGCAACTTCGCTAAAGTTCACACATCAGAATTACCTATCAAAATCGTGGGTTTTACTATGAAACATCTAGAACCGAAAAATCTACAAAAATATTGGTCTCACAACGTGCTGGCTACTCAAAAAGGAAGGCTTTCAAAGCCCTGAATTACTGTAAATAGTCAGCCAACTTAACCAATCCCCTAGAAGATGTATTCTGACTATGGCTAGATTTTAAAATGTGCCGTCTGAAAAGGGTTTACGAAAAACTTGATTCCCAAGTTAGTCTCCCTCTATGAATTCATCTGTGTCATTAACATGCAAGCAAATGAAGACGTATACGTTAAGATCCGACTATTTCTTCATAATTTCCTCGAACCCAATGTGAATCAAAGTCTTTGAAATTTTCAGCTCTGGCTTCTCAAATGCTTGTATATTAAGCTTCCCACAGGCATGCCCAATATTCAGAAGTTATCAGTCGCAACGACAAGCTTAGAAAAAATGGCTTCAGTTGATATGGTTGAAAGCAGTGAAATGGTAGAGGATTTTGGAGTTTCTTGCAGTCCTGGAAACTCTCAGTTTTGTGTGGGGCTGAAGAGAAGTATTGAGGAATTGAAGGTGCCTTTGTTGGAGAGAGATGTGTCTGTTGTTGGCGTTCATTGCATTGGAGGTGGTGGGAAAACAACTCTCACGTTGGCTGTGTGTAATGATCCTCAAATTAAAGGTTATCTCCCTTTCACTAATTGTGGTCTGTTCATAATCAATGGTTTTATTATATGTGATATTCTGGCCTCTTTTTGCAACTCACAAATATGCCTTTGCGCCAAGATAGGTATGAATAGAAGCTGTTCCACAAGGGAGTGGAGTTTCTTAACAAGCCTTCAAGTGAATTACAACTTAATTTTAGAACATGGTTAATAAGTACCACCAAAAGAAACACCATGCAAGGCTTTATGTAGAAGAAGACCAAGGTCCTAATGAAAAAGGATCAACAAAGCTGCATTCACCATCATAGTTATCCTTCTTGTACAATTATAGTCAATTAAACTAGAATCTATATTATAGATAAGGAGGAATGTGGGGATGAAAGTTATCCAGTTTTGGTATTTCATATCTAGAATTGTTTAGCATCAATTTTTATTATTGATATGTGAAAATCATTTAGAATAGTGTTGTTTAAAAGTATGCTTAATGACATAATCTAAGATCTTAAAGCAAATAGTATTTAATCAAATACACAATTTATAGAAGTGTTCATTTATTTAACATATAGGAAAATACAGCTGTATGATATCACTTTTTGACATTTGTAATTGCATGATCATCACTTTTTGACATTTGTAATTGCATGATCATCACTTTTTGACATTCCTTCAGTCCAAATAAATACATGCTAATTTTCTTCTAGGGCTTCTTATCTTCTTAAGGCTTCTTGTGAATAGCCTTATAAGATTGCATTTTAATTTCTTTATACTATCTAATTTACTATCTAACATATATTTGTTTCTTGATGGTTATTAGGTTACTTCAAGAATAATGTGGTTTTTATCACTGTATCCCAGTCTCCAGATCTCAAAGGAATATTGGAAACTATGTGGGTGAAGATTCTGAAAAGAGATAAACCCAAGTTCCAAAACGTTGAAGATGGACATATACAACTACAACAACAACTTCTAATGCAATCAGAGCCAACTTTAATGATATTAGATGATGTTTGGTCAAAAGAAGTTTTAGATAAATTACTCTTTGAAGGAACACAATACAAGACACTTATAACATCAAGAGATAGTTCTATTATTCCCAAAACATTTTCTACTGAAGTGTATCAATTACCATTGTTGGGTGAACATGATGCTTTATCCCTTTTCTGCTTTTCGGCCTTTGGACAATCATCAATTCCGAATAGTATAGATGAAAATCTAGTCAAGGAGGTATAATTTTTCAAAAATTTTATGATTGTAAAAATTCACGAGTATAGTTATTGTTTAATGTATATAATCTTTTTTAATATTGTATTTGAAATAGAAAAATTATGAAAACTTCAAGGTACTGATAATAGGTCATTTGAATACATACCTCTTAAATTTTATATGTAATTTTATTGTGCATAATTTTATTCTTATTTCATGAATTATAGGTAATGGAAGAATGTCGTGGTTTACCACTTGCTCTAAAGGTGATTGGGAGCTCCTTGAATGGACAAACCCATGTGGCTTGGGAGAGGGCAAAGAACAAGATTTCCAATGGAGAAACTCTATCAAATTATCATGAAGAAGGGTTACTTAGATGTTTGAAATCTAGTATTGATTCATTAGATGATGTGGTTAAAGAGTGTTTCTTAGACTTGGCATTATTTCCTAAGGGGAGAAAAATATGTGTTGATGCACTACTACAAATTTGGGTTAATATCAGGAAGATAGAGTGGCGAGATGCTGTTGACATCTTATTTAAACTTGCAAGAAGAAATCTTATAAATTTAAGCAACAACCAAAGGTATTTTTTATTTTCTTACATGCATATTTAGTTTTTTTAATGTTTTTAAACATTAGGATAACATATTTCTTGTGATAAACAGGAACAAAAGGACACTCTCTTATGGAAATGCTTCAGAGCTGAACTTTTCTCAACATGATGTAATACGAGATTTATCCTTATATTTGGGATACCATGACAATTTAGAGCATAGAAAGAGGTTACTTATGCTCAGGAGGGAGCATGATATTCTAGAGGAATGGCAGTTATATAGAAATATAACATTTAATGCTCAAATGGTCTCAATTCACACAGGTGAGTTATTTAAAATAATTTCCAAGACATACAATATCACTATGATGTTTTGTATATTGGTCCTTCAAGCATCATATTGCTCATTTACAATAGAAAATTCAATTATTTTACTAACTTATTCTCTATTTGAAACTTGTAAGTCACAAGTAATTTTTGTTTAGTTTATATTTAAATATATAATAAATAGTTTCTGGACACATCATAGGATGTAAGCTATTCTATTTTTTAAGATTTATTACTTCATTTTTCTTACTTTTTCATGTATATATCATGAATGTTATTTTTCTAGTTCACTACCTAGAGAATTCAAAATATTCTTTCATTTAAATTTTATTGCTACTCATGTCTTGGTTTTTAATATATAGTTATTTGTCTCGTGTTCTACTTTCTTATTTCATAAGAAAAAAATTATATTGAATTTAAGCTCTAATTTTGACATTTTACCATAAAATATGATGACTATTAATTCATAAATCAATATCCATGATCAAAATAGAACTTTTCTAATTGTATTTTATCTTTGATATGTTTATGTAGGACCTATGGAGGAATCTCAATGGAATGAAATGATATTTCCTAAAGCAGAGGTTTTGGTATTGCTATTTAGTGCAAGTGAATACTTCCTTCCCCCATTTTTGAAAACCATGAAAAATTTGAAAATTATCATGATTTTCAATTGTGGTTCAAAAAGGGCCATATTGAAAGGTCTAGATGCATTATCTTCACTCACTCAACTAAAGGTTGTCCATTTAGCGAGATTGATTTCAATCTCCAATGATAACAATAAAAATATACTAGATAACTTAGAGAATTTATCATTAAGCTTATGTGAAGGGATAGGAAATACACCCAACTTCAACAATACCCACATGAGGTCCTTTAACTTGGATCACTCTAGTGATTTGGAGGAGTTACCCTCTAGTATATTTTACATGCTAAATGCTCAACTATTGTCCATCACTAACTGCCATCTTGTGAAAGATATATCACATAACATTGGTAATCTATTAAATCTAAGAGTGTTAAGGCTATCAGCATTGCCAAGCCTAAAAGAGCTTCCTACATCAATTGGAAAACTTGTAATGTTGGAATATTTAGACATTTCATTATGTGAGCATCTAAGAGAACTTCCAGAGGAGATAGGAAAACTTAAAAATCTGATTGAACTTGATATGAGAGAGTGTTCTTGTTTGAAGAGGCTTCCAAAAACTATTTGTCAACTAAGTTCCTTGAAACATGTTATGTGCGATGAGAAGATTGAGAAGCAATGGCTACAAGCTAAGAGAATTTCTATCCCTACACTTGAAGTAGAAATTATGGAAGAACATTTTAGTTTAGATTGGCTTGATGATTGACTTCCTTCCAAGCCCATACTAAAAGCATACATTCAAATAATATTTCAATATGATTTATGTAATTTTGTATTTTGAATTTATTTACGGACTATTAAAAAAAAAAAAGGTTTGGGTGTATTATTTCACCTAAAGTGAATCATGAACTCATGTGATGTGAAATTTTATTTTGAATTCATCTACTCTTTGAGTGATGGAAAATGTAATTTGTAATATATTTTACTAAAATAATTAACTTTCTATATGAATAAATTTTATTTTATTATGTATTTGTTTTACATTTCTGATTAACTTCATAAATAGGATCCAAACATGTTATATTTTAGGTGTAAAGGAAATATATAGATTTCATATATATTTCCTATATCCATTTTTGAATTATTACAATCTAGTAGTTTAAATAATTAATTTGGTTATTAAATTTCAAAGCAAATTGTGTAATTACAATATTTTTTTATTATGCTGATAGGAATTTATGTGGGGATGTCGATAAAAGTCTATCAAATGTGTTATTAAATTCTTTGAAAAATATATGATTGAAAGTGATTTTGGATTCAACAATTTAATTTTTTTTCACTCTTAATGATAAAACATCAAGATACTAAAACATATGGAAAAAAATTCCAACTTAAGTTTATTTTTATGAAATTGTTTGATGTTAACATCAAATTTTCTACCTCCTTAATATAATTTTTATGAAAAATCTCAAAAGAAATGGCACAAAGTTTCATCCAATATATCAAAATATAATGTTTATATGTTGATACAAATGCTTATATTGTTAGTAGAAAACACATGTGAGTTGAGATTTATAAAAGTAAATTTAATATTAACTTAAAATTAACATTACAATTGAATTATTTATTAATATGTATAACAAATGTTACTAAACATTTAATTATGAACTAGGTAAATCACCTTTTTTTAATATTATAAATGATGGAAGACTCCTCACTTGTTTGTTTGCATATTCTATCAATGTTGCCCCTTAACTCATCTATTTTAGTTTGATATACTTTGATAGTGTACTATCCTAAAAAGTTAGCACTCATAATTGGATGCTCTATTAGACCCCATTTTGGTGATTTTGAGATGTGATGTCCATTATGCTTGATCAAAGCAACTTGATTCTTCTTTTCTTGCATCTATCCTATCATTTGAGCACCTAGTTCAAATTTAGGTTGATTTTCCTTGGTACATAACATCTTAAATATTATATACCCAGGTACATAATGTTATTATGTGCCCACTTGTTTTGTCTCAAATTTGGCTTGGAGACCTATGTGAGGTTTTTAGTGTGAAATTAGATCCCGTGGTTGACCTGGCTTATGTTTGAATCCAAAAATGTAGGATGAGATATATAACCACCCTATCTCTCCTTATTTTGGTAACAATGACAATCAAGATCCATTACTATTCTCAAGCATTCAAATAATTGGATGCTAGGATATTATGCATATATGTGCTGACATTTATGTTTTGTCATTGATGTCAATATATTCCTACTCTTGGTGATAGTGTTCCTGGTATGTTCAATGAGAAGATTATTTCAATGGTACAAATACTATATTGAAGATAAGATGTTGTGAAGGTATACATGGATGTTTGCAGTTGATCTATGTCAATTTACAAAGTTTCACATGTGGATTTGAGTGAGCTATGAAGGATTTATCACAGAATGGTATTTTGGTTATTCAGGAAGAGACAATGTTATAGTTCTTGGATCGATGTGGATCGGTTATGAAAAATTACTGCCTTCTAACCTAGTGGTGAGTTTAGGACATGAATGTGTGTCCTCAGCTTGAGTGATTCATAATTTGGATACTAAAAAGTAATTTTTTTTTAATGACAGAAGTTGCTGATTGGTGTTCTTGATGAACAATGTAGAGATATTTGTGAATTTTGAGATAGAGTTGTTCTTGTTTCTATCGTGAAATTTAACATGGCTTATTGATATTTCTAGATCACGTCTTATTTGTGTTGTTTGATCGCATTGGGTTATGTGATTGGATATGGTGATTTTCATGGAATATGTTCTTATTGTTCTTGGCCGACTTGATGGTGTAGCGTGTTGTGACGGATCGTGGTGTGATTTATGAATATAGAGCATGTTTGAGGATGTTGTTATTGATCATTTATATGTCTTAGCCAACATTCAATGGATCGAATTGTATATTAAGTATTAATGAATTAATATTTTATAATTAGGTCCTTGGCTGACCTAGTGAAAATAAAGTTGATGTAATGTATAAAAGAATGTAATCATTTTTTATTACGAAGAGTAGGAGAGTAGTAGTGATGACAGTGTGAGAAGAGGTATGAGTGGAATCTGTAATCGAGGCAAATATTTGATGTACTTCATTGGAACTGTATTGGCATGATAGAGATGCTATCAATTAGTTCATGAGTTGTGGACTGTTGTCCATTATGAATTGTAATCAGAGATTGTTGTAAGGAAGTGAGACTTCCCTTGGGTTGAAGCCCTTGTTATATTTGAGAAGTAGGCTCTACGAAGTGTGCCTGAATGCATGTGAATTCCCTTTGTAATACTCCTAACATGGTATAATGCTTTTAACAGAGTACATCATCTTGTGGGTTTGGTTACCACCATGCTTTTTTCCTTAACCGAGTTTCCATGTCAAAAATATTGGTGTTATGTGTTGAGTAATGTGTTGTGATCTTGCATTAATGTTTATTATTAAGATTTGAGATTAATGTTAATAGTTGGATAAAATATTTCAAGTTTTGGGACACAACTGATTCACCCCCCTCCCCCTCTCGGTTGTGTGTGTTGGCTTCATTTTAACAATTGGTATTAGCGATAATTCCTCTTTTTGAAGCTTCACCGCTTAAGAAGATACAGGATGACAACCTTTAAGGAGAGTCTGAGATTTGAAGGTAAAAATTATTCCATATGGAAGGGTTAGATGATTACACACTTGAGATGCATTGGAGAAGTGCATTAGGAAGATAGTAAGAAGTCTTATACCCCTCTTGCTGATCTTTCTACTGTAACTCTTGATGAAAAGAAGCAATTTGAGTACAATATAAGAGAAAAAGAAGCTTTTCTAAGCACCTTGTTAGATGTAGAATATACAAATGTCATGGAATTGGAGACTGCACATCATATGGCTACCGGGCAGAGCAAAGGTATTAATCAGTCACTATAGGTGATGCATCATATTGTAATCTTTAATGGATCTGTAATCAACAATTCTAGATTGCATACACTCAAGTCAATAAGTATTTTTGACTACATTCTAACAAGTGTAGCAAATAGAAGAAATCCTTTGAGAAGGTGGATTTAAAATTCCTTTGTAAACCTCTTAACCGAGTGCACACTAAATAGTGTTGCTAAAGCTCTTAACAGAGTAGACCTTAACCAGTCTAAATATGTTACTCCTAACAAGGTAAGATCATCAGAAGTGATCAAACTTGTAAGCCTTAATTGACCCCTTCCATTCTGCAGATAGTGAAGTTTTATGGGTTTCATCCCCACCGCAGCTTTTACCTTCTAACAAGGGTTTTCTGCGTTACCAAATCTTGTGTCATGTTTCATTTTATTTCATGAATGTTTCTATGAATTTTTACATGCAAATTAAGTTTATGAATTGATATAACATGCATAAGATAAGAATAGCACTAATGGACGATAATGCAAGGAGTTGATTACTAAAGGATTAAGGTTAATTGACTAAAAGTTTTAAAGGCCGGTACTGATTCACCCCTCCCCTCTCAGTACACACCATTCTATTATTGCAACATGAGTAATGTGTCATAGTTTTCTGATTTACTTTACATGCATTTCAATATTTTTATGAATGATATTCAGTTCGCTGAAGAGTAAAGAATAATAGTTAAAAGTTTTAAAAGTACTGATTCACCCCTCCCCTCTCAACACTTACCTTTCCATAGATTAATCCAATAGTTTGAAATATAAATTAATTATCATGTACTTAGGAAGATTGAAAAGACACTGTCGACATAGATAGCTAACTCCAACCCAACCACTAGTCTGACAATGCTTTTCACATTGTTCTTGTGTGCAATGTTTCATTTATCTTGCATAAATGCTGCAACAAACCTTGGTCTATTGTCAAGTCATAACATTTAATATGTATGACTATAACTTAATAAACTGAGGTTACATTGTCAAACCTAAATAAAATGGTACAAATAACATCATGGCAACAAGAGTTTGATAATGTCTTAAATTATTGTCATTTCTTACAACAAAGCATTTCCAATGCCATGCATGCTATAAACAAGAAATTGCTCCTCCTACTTTCCCCTACCTATGGAAATTCTAGAGATCATGTAAAACGTTAGATTTTTCTCCAACTAATTGTATAGAATTAATTTTTAGAACATATAATTCTATGAGGATTATTGGGGTAGAGTTTGTGTGTACCGGCCTAGGGTATGGAATTGTTCATCCTTTCATTATGGGTATTGCTTTAAAAACCTTTCCTAGCACTCATTATAAACCTGAGTTTGGAATATTTCATTGCGAATTGAATTTTTCAGACCAAGTCGTGGGCTACACACCTGGATCAACTCCACTGCAATCATTTTCTGAGTTTGTTTATCATAACAACTGTGCAACCTCTGTTACTAATGGTGGTATATTAAAAAATAATTTTATATATCATGGAGTTGCTAAAAAAGTTACCAAAAGTTTGCGTAGTCCCCTAGGCTTGAATTCAATGGTGGCAAATTGGGATGATACACAATAAAAATATGTTGTGAAGGTGCCACGATATCTGCTTAGGGTCTAGAGATTGTGGTTAAGCCCGACTAGGGTTAGGATTAGTAGAGCAAGGACAACAAAGTGTTTCTTGTGTAATTTCCTCATCTTCTTGTTTGATCTAAAAGCTTCGTTTTCACTGTCTTTCTTGCAGTTGAGCTTTCGTTGACATCTATCTGAAAAATGGCCTAGTTTAAATGTCTTGCGAGTGGGCTTGTAAACCACAAACACACCTAATAAGTCCTAGATTTCAAAAGAACCAGAAAATTTACCAGGTTTTCGATCAGATGGAACAATCGAACAAGATAATCTGTAAAATGAATAACAAACTCCTAAGATCACAAATAATCAAAAATGAAAACTATGAATTTACAAAAAAATTCAATGCAAGAACGACTTAAATGTAGGGTCTTCTTTCCCAAATTAAAGCTTTGAAATCATATACCATCACTATGTGTGTACATAATACCTGTAAATAGTTTTAGGGTTTATTGCAAGGCAACGTTGATAGAGACACCATAACAATGGTGTTGGAGAGAAAATGGTTGAAAGAAAATACAAAGAATGTTTCGAGATAAGAAGCTTTAAGATTTGCGTTCATAAAACTTTTTTTTTTTTTTGTAGTAATGATGTTAGAAATTTCATATTTTGTTTTAATAAAAAATGATTTTTCTCCTTGCTCAAACCAATGAGAAATAAGAAAAATCATATTTTTATATTATTAAAAATAAATATAAAAAATCAATTATTATGTTTTTGTACATTAAACTTTTATACTTTGTTTTCATTGGTTTGTTGACTAATCGAAACAAATGCATAAGTTACCTATCATAGAGAAAAACTAAAAATATTACAATTGCCATTTCATTTTACACCTCCCACACTAAACGAAATTATTATATAGAAATTCGTTACCAAGAATTTTGTAATATAATTGTATTATATTTAAACAATGTGTAAATCTATTTTATAATTATATTTAATATATTCAAATTAATATTTAATAATTATTATATAATATTAGCTTATAATTAATAATATTTAAATAATATAATTAATTATATCATAATTTATAATATCAATATTAGAATGTTTCTAATAATTAACCATTATTGTAAATATTTTCGGTCGATATCAAATACTTCAATTGTTATATGCATTGTGCAAAATATATTGTATGCCTAGAAAGAGATTGTGTATTTTGTTTTTGTGATTTGAATTCTACATTCATCCAAAGCATATGAGTCAAAGGTACACCTACAGAAAGGACATAGGATGTTGAAAACGTAAAATCCATGGGGATAACAAGAAAACAAAATCATAACAACGTAACAGCTAATATTCTTGCTGTATGTGCATCTAATCTTCTAATTTTCCTTTTTTATCTAAATTACTTCATTTATCTTGTAATAGTTATGTGGTAAGCTAACAAAATAATTTTGATTTTACCTTGGTTTTCTGGAATTTTAATGATTTGAGTTCTGTATTGTTTAAGAATATCGAAAGCACACCTTATTCAAAGGACATTGGACGTTGAAGATGTGAAGCATCTGCAGATGCAAACGAAATGACATGACCACGTACAGAGAATATCATCAAATTCATGTGATTACTAACTTCATGATTGGCGCCTTATAAATACCACAACTAACTAATAAAAATATAATGACAACTATAAAATCTTGTATAAAGACATGGATAATGGGATTTTGAGTTTCATATATAATGAAAGCTGCTCTTTATAGTATAGCTTACGAGTAAGAGTACATTATATTGTCTAAGTAATTTCTATTTTGGGAAAATGATTTTAGCATGTTTGATATGTTTATTTTGACTGTGCACTATGGCTCTTTAACGCTTAGCATCCCCTTGGTTACAAGTTTATTGTCCTGTTGTCATTGAATTTTCCATGTTTGCACTCTGCAACTCCATTGGCGAGGTCGTTAAGCTACCAATAGACACCAAAATTTATGAGCTAAGTGGAGGGGTGGAAGGACCTACAACCAATGAGCCAAAATTTGCAGCATTCATCTGAGGATTCAACTGTGGTTGTGAGTTTAATAGTTGTGCATTAAGGTTTTGCTGAGAATTCAATTGGGATTGTGAATTAATTTGTTGTTGTGAAGTGATTTGTTGACTTAGTTGATGTTGAACATTTAATAAAGGCTGTGAACTCAAAGGCCGTTGAGATGAGGGTGGTTGTGCCATGTTCAGTTGTCGTGTTAGTTCAATTATTATTTTTAGTTGATTTTGGCCTTCTTCACTCTTTGTGTAGCAATGGTATTAATTTGAAAAAAAGAGAAAAAATTGGAAAGTAAATGGCTTTTTCATAAGAATGGACGGAATTGGAAAATGTATACTGGAGACTGTTCCATGTCAGTAGGCCTGTAATTAAAATCTGAATTGGTTGAAGTAACATCCTCCATGAGAACCAGCGGGGAATATTTACCACTATTCCACTCGAGGAACTATTGCAATGTGGAGTGTGGGTTCCTTTGGAAAACGTATCCTGGAGACTGTTCCATTAGGCCTGTAATTAAAATCTGAATTGGTTGAAGTAACATCCTCCATGAGAACCAGCGGGGAATATTTACCACTAGAGGAATTATTGCAATGTGAAGTGTGGGTTCCTTTATCATCGTATCCACATTGAGTTGACTATAAATTTCATCAAACAATAATTGATTGAGATAATCGTAGATGAATAACTTGAATTAAAACTTATATGTACAAGATGACCTAGTTGATGATTAATGGAGGGTAATTGTAAGCCTACATGACATAAAAGTTTTTTGTACTTGACATTCTTCCAAATACATTGTAAGCCTCTAAAAGAGAAGGTGTACTAATATGAGAAACACTAATTTGGTTTTTGTGATTTGAATTCTGTAGTCTTTTGAAGCTATCCAAAGCACAGGAGCTGCAATTGCTATCACTTTGAGATACAATCAGAACATTTGAATACGTACATCTCTACATTCGCATTCCACGCCATAAAAGTTTTCTTCTACCAAATACATTCTAGCCTGTAAAAGAGATTGTGTATTTTGGTTTTTCTGTTTTTTGAATTCTATATTTTGAATGCTCATCCAAAACATATGAGGCAAGGGTACACCTCGTTGAAAGGACAGAGGACATTGAAAATGCAAAGTGTATTGAGATAAAAACAAAACAAACACATAACAACTTAACAGAGAGAATCAACAAATTCATATGGTTACACTAACCGTCATGATTGAGCCAATCTGAATACCATGACTAGAATTGTAGTCATTAAAAACAATATATAAAGATCTGGATATTGATATTTTACGATTCAGATATAAAGTGTCATGTTCTTCGTACAATGGTTTTTGAATTAAACTACAATAATGCCATTTTAATTAGACTGAAAATGGAAGTTAATTGTCTCCTTTATGGATAGATGCATATTTTATTACTTTTGCATTATTAAAATTACTTTTCGTCATGTGAAATTCGGTGTGCCCTGTGCAACTACAGCTCTTTTGCAGGCTTTGGGTATGAGAGTGGTCAAATATCTCGGTTTTTGAGAGTAAGGAGGAAGGTTTTATTATGTTGGCAATGTTGGCACCGTAAACGCAAGAGAACTATATGTCACTATAATTTCTCGTATTAGAATTGGATGTGCCGTTTTGCATGCGAACAAGAATGTATGCCTGGATTAAATTACGTGTCTAAAAACAAAATTTATATCAGTATTCTGGAGTATGTAATCTCCATATAAAATTGCTTGACAAGTTTCAGCAGTCTTTTGTTTTATTGAAGACTATGGAAACAAACAACACTGATCACGGAAATCGCAGATTATCCGGATGATCTCCTCGCAGATAGACAGAGTCTTCTTCTTTAGAAAGAGTCTTCTTCTTTAGAAACTCTGTTTTAGCTGTTTCTATTTTCTGCAGTAGTTGCTGCTTTCTCTGCTTGTAACAATCTCTATTTAAATCACTGTAACCCAACGTTTTGGGCAAGGCAGAATATACAGATTATCTTGTCTTCACATGGTATCAGAGCGGCGATCCTCTGTGTTGCTGTTTGCACACTCTCTCCTCCCCTCTGCGTTGCAGCCTGCCCACTCTCTTATTCACCATCATGGCCACCATATCCACCTTTTCTGCCGCCCACACACCCACCTCTCCACGCTCCCCACGCTCCTCACCTCCACCCTCCTCCACGTCTCTCCAACCAGTTCCCCTTCACCACGCAATCTCTATCAAA
>MU227221.1:808433-820304 GCA_018584345.1 Thuja plicata
CTACAAACATAAATATACACAACCATATATTTAATATGGGACTCAATAGTCAAGAAAGACAACAAGTATTCTAGAAAGGAGGCCAAAGTCAATAACAGCTGCCAATGGGAATTAATAGTGTTGTCAATAGGGAAAAAATAATGTTCTATAACTAGGTTTAGGATGTTATTTTTGTCTTGTGCGTGCACTTTTTGGCCCAAATTTGGCTTGGGGCTCAATATCAGGGTTTTGGTGGAAAATATAATTTTACGGTCGGCCTAGATTACTTTTGAATTCTAAAATGATTGATTGAGTATATAAATTCCCTATCTCTCCTCATTTTAGAAACCACTATCAAGATCCAACATTATTATCAAGAAATAAAGCAATTGGATTTCAAGAGCATTCTTGAGGTCTTCAAGCATCCAAGTCTTCAAGTATTGAAAGAATTTCTTCTTCTTTTATATCAAGCATTATGGAAAACTAAAATAGCCAGCATCCAAGGATTACCTTTTACAATTCTCTTTTGGGTTTTTTTGTAGTTCAAGTTGTTGCATTAACACGTGTGATCAGATCTAGAGAAGCATTGCACCATCAAGGTGTAAGATGATTTTATGATTCATATCTAGTTTTTATTTCATCTTTCCTTATGTAATCTCATTTAATTTTCAAGGTTGATTCCTAAACAGGGATTTGAATAAGGAAAACCCCTTTAGACAACCTTTTATCCCATTTTTTTGTGTGAAGGAACAAGATACATAGCTATTCGTTGAAATTTGGAAAGATCAAAACATGTCGAAGAATCCTAGAAAGTTATAGGGAAAACCACATGGTACAAGAGGTTTTTTTCCCTATACCCATAAAATTAGGCTCAAATTTATTCTGGAGGAAGGTTACAGGTCATAGATCCCCGATATATAGTTTCAGGTATTTTTAAGATCAGGACTGCCAAAAATTTAGATCTATAGTAGCATAATTCCTATTTCATTCCCAGGTGCACACAAAACCCTCTTCTATATCAATCTTTATATAATTTATGGACTCAAAAAGTATATACTTAGACATTTTTCATTGTAGCTTTATCTCTCTTCTTTTATTTCATGCAACAAAAGGAATCAAAACTGCGAGGGAATAGATATTGTATCGACACCTCTTCCATAAAGGTATTTTCACTCATATTTGCTTTAAGGTGATTTTTTACTCCTAATGTTCAATAGGAGATGGCTTTGATCCCCTTCTAATTATTATTTTCTATTGTACATTTTGGTGATCCTAACTCTTCTTACGTACTTTTGATTTTGGTGGTTAGACCTTCTTTGTATGCATTATTTCTATCACATTTTTGCTACATGTTGCATTTGCATTCATAAGGAAGACACACAAAAAAAATTAAAAAAAAAGTTTATTATTTCATGCATTTTTCTCATGTTTTACTTTTAGATCAATTTTATAATGCATTTATTTTCTCTAGGTGATAGCGTCTTAGCCTCCCTTTTATCACTTTATCCCTCTCCTAAGGACCCTCCAATCTATGAAGACATATAAGTGCAAGAAGATGCTTTTAACCCTTCTCTCAATGATCTCTCTCTTTGGGGAGAGGTGTTAGAGATTGATATTAATTTTTCTCTTGATATGTGCCTCCCCTAAGAGGATACCTTGGTGCTATTTGTTAATTCCCCTTGTGATACCATATCGTCTATTCATTTCCTTGACGTCCCTATAGTTTGTTCTATTTCTACTCTCAATGTTCTCCCTATTTGGGATGAACCACTAGACAATGATGTAGATTATTATCTCCCTCTATTAAAAGAATATGATATTGTGGTTGACATTTTGTCTACTCCCTCTAGAGATGATCCATACATGTTTGGTCCTTCTCCTAAGATATACCTCCTTTATGAGGATGTTTTGGAACAAGAGAACGACATTATAAATACATTTCTTAATATCACCTAGCTTTCATTTGGCATGCCTAAATAGAGACGGGGCATTGATGTAAA
Organism: Thuja plicata; assembly: GCA_018584345.1. Classification (NCBI taxonomy): domain Eukaryota; kingdom Viridiplantae; phylum Streptophyta; class Pinopsida; order Cupressales; family Cupressaceae; genus Thuja; species Thuja plicata. The sequence continues at coordinate 810,413 of MU227221.1, forward strand.
TCCCTAATCCCATTATAAATATTATCCTACCCATGAAGATACCTCAAAAAATGAGAATAATATCTTTACTACTTTCCTTGATGCTCTCTCTCCCTTGTAGTGATAAAAACATGAACAATCAAGACTTTAATCAAGTCAATTTTCTCAATATTTTGGGTAGTGAAAATCCTTAGTTTATTTTCCATTTTCATCAAGATAACCCTCTACCTCAAAATAGACAACACCCCCCTTGATTATATTTTTGTTCCCCACTTATTTTTTGCACTTTATAGGAGTGGTTTATGATCAAACCTCATAAACCACTGAAAATAATATTTTATAATTTGAAAGTGCGAGAATGCACCATTTGGATTCATGTCAAAAAAGAATGCATTTTTACAAAAAGAAGGAACTCAATTTAGAATTATAGAGCAAAATTTATGAGAAAAAATAATTTTTGTCTTCTTACAAAGTTAATCCTCAATTTTTTTGTTTGCTTCACCAAAATTAACTTTCCAAATAAAAAAGGAACAAATTTAAGCCTCCCTTAAGTTGGAAAGAATTAGGAGTTTAAATCCCACATGAATAGGGGCTAAAGTTTAAAAACTTGTTGCTCCCTCATTCCATGACATCAAACCCCTAGTTTCTTATGTCATCACAAAATACACTTTTTGGAGATGAATAGTAACCAAAAAGGCGATTTTACATTTGATAGTCATTGACCATTTTCAAACCTATGTGGCCTTTTTCGAAGCCCCCCATGTGCATAATTTTTTCAACCCACAGGGATGAACGCAGGGTAGAAGGTGCTAGCACAGGGGTGGTGGGCCACAGATGGTAGCAAGCAACAAGTTATCACTTGGCTCGCAGAGCAGGTGGCCACAAGGTATGCTACAGGTTGCCACAGGGTCATAGACCTCCAACCAATAGATGTGTGCCCAAAACAAAGTGCATGGGGTGCGATGGGTTGTAGAGCACCAACAGATGTGTGCCCATAATAGAGCGCCTAAGGGTACGATGACCGCCGAGGGATGTGTCAGGGCTGACGTGCCTAGAATGGAGCTGGTGGATTTACAAAAAGCAATGAAAATATCACAAACATAGAACATTGTCCCAAATGAAGTTGTATGATATAGGCTTCAAAATACCCCTAATGTACTTTGATACCATGTAAATTTCAAGAATCAATGAAAGATAAAGAATAAGGTGCCCAAAATAGAGCGCCTAAGGGTGCGATGACCGCCGAGGGATGTGTCGGGGCTGACGTTCCTAGAATGGAGCTAGTGGATTTACAAAAAGCAACGAAAATATCACAAACATAGAACATTGTCCCAAATGAAGTTGTATGATGTAGGCTTCAAAATACCCCTAATGTGCTTTGATACCATGTAAATTTCAAGAATCAATGAAAGATAAAGAATAAGGTGCCCAAAATAGAGCGCCTAAGGGTGTGATGACCACCGAGGGATGTGTCGGGGCTGACGTGCCTAGAATGGAGCTGGTGGATTTACAAAAAGAAATGAAAATATCACAAACATAGAACATTGTCCCAAATGAAGTTGTACAATATAGGCTTCAAAATACCCCTAATGTGCTTTGATACCATGTAAATTTCAAGAATCAATGAAAGATAAAGAATAAGTACAATAGCATCAATGAGAGCAATGTCAGCTAGATTAATAAGTTGGAGAAGCAATGTACATATAGGACTTGAGTGATTGGGTGAAATCATAAGTCGAACACAACACTGAATGAGTGGTGCTAGTTGCCTCCCACTAAACTAGCATGAGGTGTTGAAATAGAACTGACACCTCTCTAATCAACTCCTAAATGATGACAACTTGTATGAACAAATGTCAATTATAGATGGACTACTAAGTAGTCTCAATTAAGCCTAAGTTTTGATAAATATAATAAATACACTAACATAAATATATAACTTTAAAAATAAATCTTTATTTTTTAGAAGCTTACACGACTAATGATTAATGGATTCTTATAGTGGTTTTTAATGAAGTTGACTTGTGTTCATTTTTATTATGTTCTCTATCATCAAACTATGTATTTATTTCTCAAGTTCATGACAAAATCAAAATTATAAAATTTTTGTGTACGTATAGTATTCATTTAAGAGCATATTTATGCATTTATGTTAACAATAATATTACCGCCTTTTTACAGTTAAAAATATAATTATTCAATAGTTATTTTTTATCATGATCATATTTAGTCATCCAAATCATATTTAGAATGGTTGTGTTTATAGAAGTTAGCAATAACATGTAACAAAATTATATTCAATTTAAATGATCTTATTGACAATTTGAACAAAAAATACACACCAATTCATATCACAAGTTACTTGTCACAATGTATTATGACTAGGAGGAATCAACTAGCATTACAAATGATAGAAACTCAATAATATTTTTTTTCATTTCCTAGTTGGAATTTAGCCTATTTCATGTTGCACAAACCTAACGTGTGCTAAATGTAAATGTACTCAACATGTCTCTTGTCTCTTTATATGGACTAAGGTTTAGAAATTTGTGTTTCAAAATTTAGGAACAAACTTTACTTTATTATATTCTTCCACTTCCAAAAATGTATTATTATTTATTATATTTCACATGCAGTGAAAGAAATTTTCTAGAATCCTTCTAATTAAGGTGTATGTTATTGGTTAATTTTGTTTAATTTTAATTTTAATTTTAATAAGTATATGGTATTTTCTAAGCTTAAATAAAATAAGGTTATTGAAGGAGAAATTTTAATCAGTCATGTATTCAATTGTTATATTAAATTAACATTTATTTACTCTTAGATAAGTTTACAATCTTATCATATTTGTTCATCTTGTTATATCCATCCATTATGCATATCTAGTTTTACTTAGATTCATTTATCATGAGTATGTATTTTTTTATTAATTTCTACCTTTGATGAGCTCTCTTGATTTATATAAAAAATTGCTTATTTTCACTTTGTAATGATCATTAGATACGACTATCTTATTCTTTTTTATATTTAATTAGCATTACATAATTTTTCTTAAGGAAAGATTACTTGTTTGATAGTTCTTTAGAATTCTAGATATTTCATTATTTGTATACTATATAAAAGAAAAATGTATTGAAACCCCTAATTATGATTAGATTCTCATTACATAATTTTATTATATTTTGTTTAATCTATTTAAAGAAGGTTTATTTATACATCTCAAGTTATGTATATTGAAGTATTAGCTCGATTAACAATCAATAAATAATTCTAAAATATGATCAAAACCCACCATTATATATATATATATATATATAGTTGCCAATTCAGTTGAGAACCCATAAATCAACCATTAATTGTAAAATAAAAGTAAGAGAAGTGAAGAATCTTACAAAACCAAACATGCAAGTGATAGGGTGCTCACATCCTAAACATTATACTATCCTAAACGTAAAACGCATGAAGATAACAAGAAAACAAAATCATGACAACGTAACAGCTAATCTTCTTGTTGTATGCGCATCTAATCTTCTAACTTTCTTTTTTATCTAAATTACTTGACACATTTATCTTGTAATAGTTATGTGGTAAGCTAACATAAAATTTTGATTTTATCTTGGTTTGCTGTAATTTTAATGATTTGAGCTCTGTATAGCTGAAACTATTGAAAACACACCTATATTAAAAAAATTGAAAGCACACCTTAATGAAAGGACATAGGACGTTGAAGACGTGAAGCATATGCAGGTGCAAACAAAAATGGCATGATCACGTACAGAGAATATCATCAAATTCATATGATTACTAACATTCATGATTGAGGCCTTATAAATACCACAACTAACTAATAAAAATATAATGGTAACTAAAAAGTCTTGTATAAAGACATGGATAAAGGGATTTTGAGTTTTATATATAGTGAAACCTGCTCTTCATAGTATAGCTTACGAGCATTGTCATGTAATCTTTATTTTGGTTTTGTCTATTTTAGGAAAATGATTTTACCATGTTTGATATGTTTATTTTGACAGCGCACTGTGGCTCTTTTACGCTTAGCATCTCCTTGGTTGCAAATTTATTTTCATGTTGACATTGAATTTTCCATGTTTGCACTCTGCAACGTAGCCAATAGATCCCAAAATTTATGAACTAAGTGGAGGGCTGGAAGGACCTACAACCGATTAACCAAAATTTGTAGCATTCGTCTGGTGAGGATTCAACTGTGGTTGTGAGTTTAAATGTTGTACATTAAGTTGTTGCTGAGTATTCAATTGGGATTGTGAATTAATTTGTTGTGAACTGATTTGTTGGCTTAGTTGATGTTTAACATTCACTCAATATGCTGAACTCAAAGGTCATATTGAGATGAGGGTGGTTGTGCCATATTCAAATGTTCTTTAGTTCAATTATTATTTTTAATTGATTCTGGACTTTTCGAGTCATGGTTTGGCTATGATGTAAATTTGGAAAAAGAAAATATGGAAAGCAAATGGCTTTTCATAAGAATGGACAGAAATAGAAAAATAGTCAAAATTTGCATTAGTTTGAGTAACATTCTTTATGATAGACTATTGTTCAGATCGCTGCTATATACCTGAGTAGGAGGATTTGAGGTGGGATATCATTCATGTGTCCCTATTCGACATGGGTACGACATATCTTAAAGCATTTAACAATTGAAGTTTTCTCGTCAAATATATCATATGCTCGTGGTGCCCATCAAACACAACATCTCTTGACGTCGATTTGTTTGGTTGGGCTAGGTTGGATGTCATTGCTTGTAGCATTGTTTCGTTACCCTGAGCTCAGTTGGGTGTCATTGATTGCAATGATGTTTTATTTCCCTGATTTGGGTTGGAGGCCATAGCCTGAGAAGCTCACTTATCTCCTGGTCTCTCTGATTGAACAAATCCCTTTAAGCTAGATTACTGGATTTTAGACACGATTTTACTTGAATTACAGAATATGGTTTAAATCTCACCGTAAGAAATCATGTAAACTTTTTATTTTGTGATTAATAATGTACAAATATGAAGCAAAATTTTGAGAACTATGGCATTGCTCGAGGGACAATGATATTGTTGGAGGGTGGGTTCAACACATACAAACCAGATCAGGGAAATGAAACACTATTGCAAACAATGACACCCAACAGAGCTCAGGGTAACGAAACAGTAATGCAAGCAATGACATCCAACCCAACTTAGCCAAATGAATCACTATTATTGATGTTGTGTTTGATAGATGTCATGAGCATATGCTTTATTTGACGGAAAAACTTTAAGTGTTACATGCTTTGAGATATGCTCCGCCCATGGAGTAGTAACACATATGAATGATTTCCCGCCTCAAATCCTCCTACTCAGATATATAGCAGCGATCTGAACAGGAGTCTATCATGGAGGATGTTACTCCGACTAATGTTGATTTTGACTATTTTCCCAATTCCATTTATTCTTATGAAAAGTCATTTGTTATATACATTGTAAGCCTATAAAAGAGACCGTGTACTAATATGAAAAACAATGATTTAGTTTTTGTGATTCTAAACCTATATGTTCTTGAACTTATCCAAAGCACAAGAGTCGCAATTGTCATATGCTTTGAGGTAAGATTAGAAAAATGTGAGAATACGTACATCTCTACATTCTCACTCCATGACATTAAAGTTTTCTTCTACCAAATACATTCAAAGACTGTGAAAGAGATTGTGTATTTTTGTTTTAGTGATTTGAATTCTATATTTTTTATGATCATCCAAAGCATATGAGCCAAGGATAGGCCTTGTTGAAAGGACAAAGGACGTTGAAAACGCAAAATGCATGGAGATATAAAGAAAAGAAACACATGACACCTTAACAGAGAGATTCAACAAATTCATATGGATATAGTAACATTCATGATTAAATTTGGGATCCATCTAAAGATGAAATAAGTGATATAGAAGAAGTTAATAGATGAAAAAGGATACTGATAAAAAAAATAATGGAATTAGATAACAATATTACATTTTTAGAATCTTAGCATACCAGAACAATATAGATGAAGAAGAATCTCCGAATAGAGAACTATCAGAGGTAGTAATCATTCCCTCAACTATAGGTTAAAATAGTGATGATTTTATGTCTGATCATTTAAACTATGCTGAAGATAAGAGTGGGCATAATGGATTCAATAAAATTTTACAGAATCCTAAACCTTTAAATACTCTAAAACCTAGCACAGAGGATTTAGAAAGGACTCGTGACTTTAGTATTCAGGGCAAAAGAGATAGTGATGATTCAATAAATCATTGTAAGGGCAATAACATAAATGATAATATTAATAATGAGGAGATAGAAGAAATCAATGATTTTCTCATATTAAATAAGGATTCTAAGGATTTATTAATCCTAAGGGTAATAGAATCATTGAGTCAAGATGAAGATAAAGGTGACTCACTTATGAATTCTGGATGAGAATCTAACAGTGATAGGAAGTTAGGTTTATCTACTTACTCTACTGGTAAAACTTATCCAGATTACCCAAAACAATTTATCAAAAGAGATAGAAAGTGATGACATAAAGTTTTTCCATTTGTATGCAAAGAGAAAACAAGTTGTTTGAACCATCGGTTACACTACACCGAAAGTCAGTTTTTTAGTTCAGACCAAAATTGCTAAGTAAAGGGAAACCCGACGACACAGTTTTGAAGTGTAAACCGAAGACACAAACTTGCAAAGTGAAAACTGAAAATGGTTAAGTGGAACCCAATAGGAGTAAACCGACAGTGGAACCCGATGAGAAGAATACAATGGAAATCGAGAGAACGGACAAGAGAGGAACCTGATAGACAGTTCAACCAAGGAACACTGAAAGACAGTCAAACTGATTTCAAAGCAAACCGAGCATCAAACACCGAAAGGCAGTTATATCCTGAGAAAAGTGGATCTGGCTTCCACATCAAATAAAACAACTATATTCTATTTGTAGAGTTTTGATTTGTTTTAAATCCATTTTTTGAGGAACAAGAAACATAATTGTAATTATTTTAATCAGTCTAACTGATTAGAAACATGCAGACTAGGAGATCAAGGTCAAGTTGTGAACCTTTGATCATAGAGTTAGTTTTGATATATGTGAAACTTAATTAGGTCAAATCTATGTTATAAATAGATGTTGTAATCATTCTTTATCATGGATGAGATGATGAATGTAGCCTACGAGCACATCTATGGATCAGACTAAGAGTTTCAAGAAGCAGAACAACAAAAGATGAATTTGGTTATCAAGAACAAAGAACCAAGCCTACCGAGCAATAGAGGTATTAATCAATCACATTAGGTTATACATTTATACATGTAAGCTTTAATGGATCTGTACTCAGCAATACTAGATTGCATACACTCACGTTAATAAATATTTTTTTTGCATTCTAACAAGTGTAGCAAATAGAATAAATCCTTTCAAGAAAGGTGGATTTAACAATCCTATTGTAAATCTCTTAACCGAGTGCACACTAAACAGTATTGCTAAAGATCTTAACAAAATAGACCTTAACCATTCTCCACATAATACTCCTAATAGGGTAGATCATCAAAAGTGATCAAATTGTAAGCCTTAACCGACCCCTTCCAATCTGCAGACAGTGAAGATTTTTATGGGTGCCATCCCCACCACAATTTTTACCTTCTAACAGGGGTTTTCTGCGTTACCATATCTTTTTTTTATGTGTTAATTACTTTCATAAATGTTCTATGAATGTATACATGTTTGTTAAATTTTATGAATTGATATATCTTACACTGATAGTATAGAACAGATGGTTGGTTATACAATTGATTACACAATGGATAAAGGTTAAAATAGATAAAAGTTTTTGAGGGTACTGATTTACCCCTCCCCTCTCAGTACACACTTCCCATTATTTCCAACAATTGGTATCAGAGCTAGATCTCGTATTTGGAAAGTTTAAAGAGTTAAGAGAAAAGATCATACAATGGAGAAGTAGAGACTTGACAAAAGTATTGAGAATCAAAAGCTAGAAATTCAGATCTTCTATGAGCAGTATAAAGAAGCTAGAATTAAGATGAGACAACTCCTAGATGAAATAAAGATTATAGCATCTCGTTGTAATGAAATAGATTACCATGAGGAAGAGATACCAGATTTCTTTGAGTCATCAGGATCTACAACTAGCAAGGCATCAGACACATCTGAAGAAAGAATCACAAGCATAAATGAAATCAATCAACATCTGGATGGATGAGTGAAATCTATGCAAATCGGTCAAGAGAAATAGATGGTAAGAATGATTGATGTCATGAACAATGCTAGACAAAATGAGAAAGAAAGAACACTAGCTATTGATGATCGGAGGAAAATTACTAAAAAGATACAAGAGAAAGAGTTATAAATACAAAGACTTACAGAACATCATCATGAGATCACAAATTAGATTATTCTTATGATTCAAGAGGCAAATAGAATGAATATAGAACTCATTGAAAGAATATAAGCCATCGGTGAGCTAAGAGAAGAAAATGAAAAGTTGAAACAAGAAGTAAGAATTCAGCAACAACATAATGAAATAATCAAGAGAGCTGAATAAATAAATAAAAGAATGGATGATTTTCTTGATGGACAAAAGAGAGTCAACAACAACACCGGTCTGGGCTATACCGAGAATGGAGAATCACCATACCAAGCTGATCCAAAGAATGTCTATGCAAATCCAAGACCAAGAAAGCTGAAATGCAATCACTATGGAAGGCAAGGCCAGACATCAAATGTTTGCAGGAGAAAAATGAAAGGTATTCCTAAATCCACACCTTCATTCAAAGGAATTTTTTATAAATGTAACAAGAAAGGACATAAAGCATATGAATGTAAATTTGAGATGAAACAACCAAAGAAGGAAATCTACATGGACAAATATTTTCCTACTTGCAAAAGGCATGGGCACACATCTCTTGAATGCTAGAAGAAGAAAAAGCAATCATGGAAGCCTAAAAATCAAGAAACTACCTATCAACCGAAAAGAGTCAGTAACCAGTATGTATGGGATTACAATACATGGGAAAACTACACAACATGTGGTAGATTTGGTCACATAGCTACAAACTATATGAAACAATGGACAAGAAAGTCTAGAGGTTGGACTAACCCCAGAATGGCATGTCTACACTGTCATAAATTTGGTCATCTCAAGAAAGACTGCAGAGATTGAATGACAGAGACCAACACCTTTCCCAATGGAAACACCATTGAAAACATCAGGAAGATGAGAAACAAAATGTGGAGGAAAGCTACAAACACTGATGAAGCTGGACCGAGCAATGCAATTAGTGACACCTTATCCAATGGATTTGGTAACATCACCACCCCCACCTAAGCAGAACAAGTATGGAACTGCATTATACGAAGTTATATTTTGCATCAGTTCCATTATACATAGTTAAAATACCAAATCAACATGATTAAAGATGCACTATGGTATTACTTGTTATGATTCTGTGAAAACAATTTCATCGGTTAATACATACTGAAATGCATCAGTATACATTCAAAGCTAAGTTGTCTACACTTACTGAGAATCATCAATTAACACATTGTAGACACCCTAAAATGGACAGGCTTGCAACTTTACATTAAAACCCTAATTTTCATCTATTAATTAATGGTTTCTTAATCATTAATTAATCATCTATTTTCTTCTAAATTCAACTTTCTCAAATCATCTAATCCAATTCTCAACATTAATTAAATAATTAATTTTATTTAATTAATTAACATTTAAATGATTATTTACCAATATTTAATCAATTAAACTCAATTTCCTATAGTTTAAATCCAAATATTTAAACTTACTAATTTATTCTTCCAATTAAATTAATTTCAATTAAATTAATTTAATTTCATCAAATAAAGCAAT
>MU227221.1:840506-865146 GCA_018584345.1 Thuja plicata
TTATACGGGGTCGGAGCAGAGCGCAGGGTGGAGGGGTGGGTAGCAGAATGGTGGGAGGGGTGCAAGGGGAAGAGGGGAGGGTGGCGCAAAGAAGATGTGAGTGGAGGGTGTGCTACACTGGTGGGGATGGGGTGGGTAGCAAAGTGATAGCATAGGGTAGAGGCGGAGAGTGCTGGTGGAGTGCTGTAGAGGTGTGGGATTTTAGTCTCACATGCCTCCTGCAAATAAACTTTTGTTTGTTTTTATAGAAAGTGTGAAATTACTTAAACTAAAGAAGTGAGTTGGTTGGTGATGGTACTTGGTATTTGGCAGTTTGTGGAATGAAGATTTAATGTGTAGGGAGAGTAGGTTAATACACAGAGTGTATTGGGGTTGAATTCAGACCCAATTTTTTTTTGAAAAATTTTCCTTGATATGCGTGCAGAAAATCTACCTCAGTTTGCATGCAGAGGGTCATACGACCTGTTTGGGCAAAAGAATTTGTCACAGATTTGATTTTCATCTGCTATGGGAAAGTTTATAGTCATTTTCAACCAAAATGACAATCTAGACGTGATGGTGGGGTCAGATTGGGCTCAAAATGAGATGTAGTTAATCTCCATGGTGGGCACCAGAAATGTATGTGATTTTTGGTACCTGCAGCTACAAACACACACACACTTCAATAGATCATTGCATGATTAGCTTAAACAGAATACAATAAACAAATGACTAACCTAAACTAATCTATTTCCTTCTAGTAGGAAGGAGTTTGAATCTTCCTCTCAGGTCATCGCAAGAAATAGTGATTACACCTGTTCTAAATGAAGGATTTTGAACGAATTAAATGATTATTCTACATGAATATGCATATGCGAGATTAATCCCAAGCTAATTAGATGAATTTTAAAGCACCAAATCAAAAAAATTTTGTTCTTTTTAAAGCACCAAAATGAATTGTACTCTAGATTATGGTTTGCATGATTGAAAGTAAACTAACAACAATTAATAAAAAAGCTATGAAATGCTAAATGCTTGAAAACTTAAGAAATGAAAACTGCATAATAATGATAGCTAAAAACTGGGATCCTTGTGAAGGAAAAGAGTTTCTCTTTATAGAAAATCTTTTTCGAATCGACGGTCAAGATTAAAAGAAATGAGTGGCTCAGATTCGATTTGAGGAAGCACAATCCATGTGCAAAGATGATGATTAGTCAAAAGAGTCAGTTAACTGAATTGACTGATCAATTATTTTGGAAACTTCCAAAATCATTTTTCAGTTTACAACTTTGTTTCCAAAATGATAAATAGATAAGAAAAAGCTAACTGAATAAAACAGACTTGTCCCAATTTGATAATCAATTAACTGAAATTGATGACATCATATGCATTTTTAAAGATTTATTTGATTTTAAATGCACTTTTTTTTTATTAATTAATTTAATTCCTTTTTGGATTTAATTGACAATTTAGCAATTTTATTCAATTATTATATTGGAATATCAATTTAATAATTAACTTAAGGTTTATTTTCTAATGTGATGTGATTTTAGGAATTAATTAATTAATCAAATGCGATGATTGATTAGGAACTAGGGTTTAGGTCAGATTAGCTTGAATTTGATGAATTGCCTGTTTGGTTTAGGACTTAGGGATAATCAAGATTAGGGTTTTTGGATGAGCAATTGAGATTAGGGCTATAGGGTTTACGTGACCACTTTTAGGTCATTACACCGACCATTTTCCAATCACTCTAATCTTAGAAGAAGACCTTGTGCCTAAAAAGAACCCCTTCAAATTCGAAAAGATGTGGCTTAAAGATGAAAAGTGTATGTTAAAGATTGAAGAATGGTGGAATGAAAAAAAGGTTCAAAGGCTCAAAACCCTTTATATTAAATGCTAAACTTAAGTATATAAAACAATGGCATCGCGATGACAGAAAAAACAACATCAGCAGCAACAATAGTACCACAGATAGGGTTGGCATCATGATAATGATAGGGAGAACCCACATAATGGACATGCAGGCCCTCAGGAAGGGCAATTATGCACATTTCAATCATATTTTCTAAAGTACACCAATCGTACAACCGACCAAAATGAAAAATGTTTATTTAGGGAACATTGGATTCATGAAGTATTCGTTTGTAGAGAAAAATGCTATAGGCAACAATGCCAGGTCAATTTTTCATGGGAAAGCCATAGTACAGCCAACCAAGCCTTTTTTTGTGAACCCTAGATTTTAGTTCTTTAATAGAAAACATCATGAGGGCTTCAGGACTTTTGAAACTAGGGAAAATTCATCAAAATCTTCCCTAGTAGACAATTCCATGCCAGGAAGGGGAAAACCAATTCAAATTTTTGAAAAGCAAATTGAGCGGGAAAATGATAATTTCAAAAATCAAGCACAAAAAGCATTTCTTCCAGGAAAGAAAGGACATGGACATAAGTTTAAATCTCTTATCAGGGAGAAGCAGTCAATATTTGATATTTGTGAAGGCACTCCTCCAGTATCCCCAACTCACACACATGCAGGAACTTGCAATATTAATAAGGGCATGTTTAAAGAATCTAATTTTGTGCCCCCTGGGACAAGTTTCCCTGATCGAGCCCCCTTCATTCAAAATAAGAATAAGTTAGTATGGTAAAGGAAGAGTCCCTAGGTCATGCTACCTTCAGATCCTGATATGGCTTCAATTACTTTTCCGGAGAAGATGTTGCAATTGCATATTGGTATTCTTTGACATTCGGCTCTTATTGGTAAGTTCTCTTCCAACACTATTGTTTTCATAAATTAAAGAATGGGAAATGCAATCCTTTAAGGGTTTAAAAGATATATTTTATGTAGACCCAGATGCCAAATTTTTTGTTGCCATTTTCATACTAAAGAAACTAGAGATTTGGTACACAAGTATAAAGGTTAGTTCTGCAAGGGCTCGGGACTATTCACTATGATTTGGATTCCCAACTTCAAACCAGATCTTAGTCTTGCCCACTTTTATCCACATTGGATTTCCTTCCCTCAAATACTCTTAGAATATAGAGAGCCCAAGAATATTGAATATATAGCGAATACTGTGGGGATTTTCTTATGACACAATCTCATTCCATTTGAGTTTCCTCATTGAGAAGTTTGAGTATGTATTCTAATTGATAGTCACAAAAATTTCAAACATAAGGTAGCTATAAAATCTAAATGGGGTGATTGGGTTCAAAAAAATTTCATTCAAGAACTGTCTACAATTCACAAGTATCAACAAAAACTTGAACATTTTAGTACAGCTTGCCATAAGGGGCAATCAAGATAAATCATTGTTTTCCCGGATCATAAATCAGGTCCTACGACTTGTGCTCATTATACTTTGTTAGTTTCCAATCAACAAGATAAAGAGAAGGTCCCAACAGAGTTAAAGGAACACACTAGAAAAGATTTAGGGTTTCAAGGGCATAATTTGGAAGGGAAGCTCTTTTCCTTACTACATTATATTTTCTCCTTTCTAACTCTTACTTCTCAATGGTGGGACTTTCATTTTACCCCCCGCACTAAGGGTTTGTTGGAATACGACTCCTCGTTCCCTCGTACATCATCTGTTGAAGAAGTTGTTCACCAATTAATATTCCATGACTCTCCCATTATCCTCCATATCCAAAATAAAAAGAATAATGGGGTGGAAAAATAGGGAGGAAACATGGGATCTGCAGACCTCATGACATCAGACCTTGTTTATGAGCTTCTAGAAGAAATTGCAGAGGTAGAGGGGGTACAAAGGAAGAGCACGCAATAGTGTAATTTTTAGAGTATGCAGACAAAGAGGATTTTCCCCTCTGCTATGGTCATGGTGGCCTATGTGAGGGATGTGTTTTTCCAATTAAGAATTCAGAAAGCAATGAGATATGTGATAATCTCCAGTTGACCGGGAACATTCAATTTCATGAGTTTTCCATGGGGTATAAATTTGGCCATATACACAGGGGACAGTAGAACTTTTTGGACTCTTCCATATTCCCAATTGATGAATGTCTAGGCAATCATCTTCCTAACATACAATGTTCAATGAATTGTCCAATTCTAGATGATGCCTATCTCTATCCAGAGGCAACTAGTTGTTCACATCTAATGGTTCAAGATAAGTTTGTTGAGGATTTATATGAGGAAGAGGATGGGAAACATGATCTGTCCAAAGGTAGGGACAAAATTGACAATTCTCAATGCTCCTTATAGCACCAAATCCTTTCCATTGAACAAACACCAATTCAATGTGTCCAGCCCAAAAAAGACTCCAAAATCAAGAGATCGAAATCCTGATTGTGTAAAAACAAAGGAAGAGATAGTAGCAGGAATCCAATCAAATTTGGATGATAAATTTGTGTCCATTAAAAGATCGACAATGAGGATGAGAGGTTATCCTTGTAAAACAATGAAAATTGCTTCATGGAATGTCAGTGGCATAAATGCCTCTGAAAAAAGAAATAGAATCAAGTAGATGATTGATTCTATTCATGCTAATATTGTTTTATTGCAAGAAACAAAAATGTCACAAGAGAACTTTGAAAAATCAATTGGCAAGTGGTCCTCTTGGTCCTCTGTTCATCAGCAAGGGATTGGGGCTTCGAGCAGTCTAGCTGTCATATGGAATCTAAAGACCATTGAAGGGGAAATGATTGGCCAGGACAATAATTGGCAACTGCTAGAGGTGACTAATTATGACCTTTCCTTCATTTAGATTAATGTTTATGGGCCTACTTCTAAGAAAGACAAGCATAAATTATGGAATTATTTAACATATCTAATTCATCATCACAGTGATCAGGATGTAGTATTAGGGGGAGATTTCAATTCTATCCTCAATATGGCTGATAAAGTTGGGGGAATATGCCCACCAGTAAGAACTATACAGGACTTCTCCTCATTGCTTATGGACAATAATTTCATGGATGTGGTCCCATAAAGTGATTCCTTTACCTGGATGAACAAGAGAGATAACTTTGCACAAATTATAGTTTGGTTGGATAGATTCCTAATTTCACAAGAATGGAAACTTTAGAATGTTCACTTTCAATCAGATATCTTATCTTTACCAAGATCAGATCACTTCCCAAGAGTGTTCTCCATATACAATGTAACAATATCAAACTACCACAAGCCATCATTCAAGTTTGAAAGGATATGGCTTCGCCACCCACATTTTCCTCCCTCTAGTAAAAAAATGGTGGGTGAGCTCTCCATATGTGGATGGATTAAAAATGTACCAATTTTCTATGAAGCTTAAACATATTCAAGGTCATATTAAAAAATGGAATGAGCAGGTATTCAAAAATATCTTCCAGCAAAAAGACATGGTTAAGCAACAATTAGCAGATATATATGAGCATACTATCCAACAAGGTATGGATAATGGAGCTTATTATAAGAATAAAGAGCTTCAGTAGGAATGGGAAGAAATTTTTTGTAGGGAGGAAGAATATTGGAGGTAGAAATCATGAGAGCTGTGGTGTGAGAAGGTGATAAGAACACAAAAATTTTCCACGCTTTGGCTAAGCAGAAATGAGCAGGTAGCACAATCATCTCCATTTCAGAAATTACAACTGGTAAGGTGTTAACTAATGCTCAAGAAATTCAACAAGAGGGGGTTAATTTCTTCAAGAACCTCCTTACCCCTATCCAGGGTCTCTCACCATCACAAGAGGAGCTGGATGAAATGCTTGAGGATATCCTATTTTTAGTATCAAAACAAGATAATGGAATTCTAATGAATCCTTTTACTATTCAAGAACTTCATCATGTAGTTTTCTCGTTGCCTCCAGAAAAATCTTTGGTTCTGAATGGGTACACAACATTGTTCTTTCAGGCATGTTGGGATGTTATTGGCTGGGATTTGCAAGCAGTCATTGAAGAATCCAAAAAAAGCAAGGCTATGCTAAAATATTTTAATACTACAAACATTGCCATCATTTCAAAGGTGAAAGAACCAAAAACTTTTGCAGATTTTCATCCCATATTACTATGCAACACAAATTATAAGATCATAACCAAAGCCATACATCTGAGACTTCAACATCTCATTCCATCTATTATCTCTCAAGAGAAGGGGGCTTTGTACCAGGGTGGGAAACTATGGAAGGTGCTTTGGTTGCTCATGAAGTCCTCTATTCTATTCATGCAGATTATTCTTCTAACTTTGTCATCCAATTAGACATGATGAAGGCATATGATAGAGTGTGTTGAGATTCTCTTTTTCAAGTTCTACACAAGTTTGTATTTTTGAAACAATGGTGTAAATGGATTAGAACATGTATTTCAGGTGCATGGTTTTCAGTTATTATAAATGGAGCATCAGCGAGATTTTTCTTTTCTACTCAGGGGATTAGGAAGGGTGACCCATTATCCCCCATTTTATTCATTATAATGGCGAAAGCACTTAGCAGAACAATCAAGAGATGAAACACATTGGGGTTATGGATTGGTGCTCAAATTGGAGGTACAAACATGTCAATTACTCACTCCTTATTTGTGGATGACACATTAATGTTTGGTAAATCTCAAGTAAAAGAAGCTAGAAAGATAAAAATATGTTCTAGACCTATATTTTGCAATCTCCAGTCAAAAAATCAATGCTCAAAAATCACAAATCTATCTACTCAACACTAATCAGATCATTTCAAATAGAATGTTTGAATCCTAGAGTTTTCGGTTGACATCCTGCCTTTAATATATTTTGGTATTCCATTTTTTGTGGGAGCAAATAAACCAGGCTATTGGTCTTCGGTAATTGAAAGAATTAAGAATAGAGTTGTGGCCTGGAAAGCTAGGTGGTTATCTTTATCAGGAAGAATTCTACTCATCAAATATGTCCTATCGACAATCCCTAATTATTACTTAGTTTTTCTAAATGTGTCATCATCAGTTATCCAGCAAATCCATAAATTAATTAGAGGCTTTTTGTGGATAGGGAATATGAACAATGAGAAGAAGATCCCACTCATATCACTAAAGGATATGGCACAAGGTCTAGTAGGAGGAGGGGAAGGAGTCCACGATTTGAGTAACCAGAACAGAGCATTTGGGGGAAAGCTAGTGTGGAAAATGTATACTAAACCCCACAATAAATGGTGCCAAATTATGCAGCACAAGTACCTTGACAACTATAATCCTGCACGAGTTCTTTCTATTGCTGAACCACCCAAAGGGTCTACAATTTGGAATTTCATGATGTCAGCAAGAGAAGTGGTGCAAAATTATGTGTCATGGGAGGTGAATAGCGAGTCTAGTGTTAAATTCTAGAGAGATTCATGGATTGGACTACCTATCTTGTTATCACCAGCGGTTCCTCAAGACATCATAACTTCGCCAGAAAATGAATGGGGTATTTCCCTCATAAATTATGTATCAGTTGTTAACATGTTGCCAGGTAAAGTTGTATGGAAGGATCCTGAAGAGATGAATCTCTCAAGCCAAAATACCGACTTATTTTGCAATATACTTGCATCTAGACAACTATATCTATCAGAAAAAGAAGATAAGTTAATTTGGGCCCCTGCAAAGAATGGGAAGTACTCTATTAAAGAGGGCTATTGAATTCTCCAGAATGTGGATTCTGATAAGGTCCCTTCCCATGGTTATTATTTATGTTGGAACCATGTTTTCCTTCCTAAGACAAGGTGCTTTGCATGGCTTGCATTAAAAAAAGGATTCTTACCAGTGATCAATTGGAAAAGTTCTGCATCACACAATCTTTTAAATGTACATTATGTGATGAATAGATTGAGATGGTAGACCACTTGCTACTACAATGTCCTTTTGCACAAGAATGTTGGTCCTTTGTCCTCAACAAACTCTATTATTTTACTCCCTTACCCAACAAGATGTGGGATTTATTTCAAACTTGGCCAGACCTTCATCATGACTCACTTTTTGCTAACATTTGGAAGTGCACCCTAGCTTTAGTTTTGTGGTCCATTTTGTGGGAGCGAAACAAAAGGATTTTTAGAAATGAGTCGTCAACTTTGGAAATAGTATTGGAAGGCACTAGGAAGTCAATATCTGAAGTAGTGAATGCTAGTATATATCGCTGTGGTTACAATCCTATATTGACATCATGGGATGGTGTACTACTGATAAATTGGGAAAAACTCACTATACCAATGGGTCGGGGAGACTCAAAAAAGGTTTCAGGTCATGTAGAACGATCAACTGTTAGGTGGCTCCCTCCAGAATAGCAGGTAGTGAAAATGAATTTTGATGGAGCCTCACGTGGAAACCCTAGAATATCAGGCTTGGGTGCATGTATTAGGGACTCACAGGGAAGTTTATTGGCATGTATCACTTCACCATTACCTTCAGGGTTAAATAAAATAGCAGAAGCACATGCGTTTCTTGCGGGACTTATTCTAGCCACACAATGTGGGTTCACAGACATTCATGTAGAAGGTGATTCAATGGTACGTAAAAGCACAATAATTCGTCACCCTTTTATAAAGGAAAAGGATAACAACACCAAAACTCTAAAACTTCAAGTGCATAAAAGTCACATTTCTGTTGAGAATTTGAAGATGATGTAAATTGAAGAAATGTGTGAAATAGGATGAATTATATGCCTATAATTGTTTTTAAAAAAATTGAACCAAAATTAATATGTTTTTTGAATTTTTTAAGTCTATTTTTCATTTCTTGAAAAATACTCTAAATCAAGGAGTTTACTTCCCACCAAATCATTATAAGTAAAACATTGTTTTTTCCTCCAATTTTAGAATATATTTTAGATGACATGTATAGCTAGTGCAGAAAAAAAGAAAGAAACTTGTTTTCCATCTATATTTTTCTCGTTATAAGTTTTCAAAGTTGAACTTACCTAAAATCAATAGTTTTTGTCTCCCGCCACTTTTCCCCTATCAAAACTATACCAAAAAAAAAAAAATTTACATATTATTGAAGAGGGCTCTCTTGTCTAGTATTTTCTATGATTTTAAAAAAATTTTGAATTGATTTATCAATCTTTTATATTTTTTGAATCAACGACTGCTTGACTGTTAAAATACCTACTTTCAATATTTTTTAATTAGAATAGACTATGTCTAACTAAAATACTATAAAATTTATATGAGGATATTCTTGACTCTGATCTCTACAAAAGGGTATTTATGCATTTTTTTTAAAATATCATTAAAAAGAATAGGATTTATTGAAACGTCACTTTTTCTGAAATAATTTTATTTCTATGGTAATTGGACTCAAAGTGGTATAAAACATACATTTAATAGACATTTCCAATTGGAAAAGCTAAAGAACTTATCTAACTTAGCTAGAATGAATCTAGGTAGACTATATGTTTGACCAAAATTAATTTTTAGTTAGAAATACTAAAATTTAGCTGTGCTGATAAGTTAGCCTAAAAGGTGACATATTATTGTGCTTTTACCCAATTCATCTCATAAATGCTTGTGTTAAAAGAGAGTCCCACAATTGGCAACTAGAATATATATTGAAGCAAATTTGGCATATCTTAGACAACTTTCCTTGCATATTCTTATCCCATACACTTTGGGAAGGTAACCAAGTTGTTGTTTACTTGTCCAACATGGGTTGCGATGGTACTGATATAATGTTTAAACTGCCAACTACGATTCTAGATTAGCTATATGAATTACATAGGTTGGTGGGTTTAGATAAAGAAAAAAGTAAAAGTTTTTGATGTAGAAATAGAAAGCATGGGAAATACATTGTTGCATCACTATAACCGCATCAAGAAAATGAGCTCACTTAGTACTAAACTGACATCATATGCCACAAAGTGTCATTCTTCCCTGAGCTGGAGGGTACATTATGTAATTATACTTCGATGTGATGATGGATTAATTAATGCAGGTATCTGCTGAGACATGCTTCAAAGTTTATTTACATTGGTGACTGGCAGAATTCTATGTGGGGTACAGGTTTTTGTTGTAGATTGCATTTAGAGGAAGGATTTTGTCATAAATCTCTGGTCATTAATTATTAGCGAAAAGTATTTAGATGAGCATGCAAGGTGCAAGAAACTCATGGCATTACTAAACAGTGGTCGCCAAATTTAAAT
The DNA here is from genome assembly GCA_018584345.1 of Thuja plicata. NCBI lineage: Eukaryota > Viridiplantae > Streptophyta > Pinopsida > Cupressales > Cupressaceae > Thuja > Thuja plicata. The sequence goes on from MU227221.1 coordinate 850,556, forward strand.
TATCACAAGGAAGAGGGACACATGGATAAATCTAATCCCATTTAGGGTCTCTACAGAATGCATAAGTGACTCCACACAAGTAATCATTCTGTTTGCAAGTGAATTCCCTATTTTTTCCAAAAAACAAAGGCCTATTCATTTAATAATCACAGGTGGGATGGGATTTAAAAGTGTACGCAAGAAGAAGAAGATAGGTTCTTATAAGTCTCTTGACATGTCCACTTTTTTTGGACCACGCACTTTTCATGACATCAAGTCATTATCCTATATGTTATCCAGCATCGCTTAATGAGCCTACATTGCTATATTCCTTTTTTCCCTAGCTTGGGTAATCTTGAGGAGACTGTCCTTGAGGGTCAGATTCACCCTCTTCATTAATAATTTTCTTCTCACCTCATCTATCAGCTTTCTAATCCATCTGTAATGACCTCTACCTTGCTAGACATTGGGGGCAAACCAATGTGATTTTGCTTGAGAATGAGTAATCTCTGAAAAATCTAAAAAGTGGAAAAAGTCCTGAAAAAAATGATTATCTTGGTGAAAACATAGCAGTAGGTGCCTTGATGCATCAATAAAAAAATACAAAAAATACAAAAAATTTGAAAAATAAGAAAAACTGCCTTGGTGAAAACCTGGTAAACAGGCACCATGGTAGCAAAAATAGAATCTCTGCCAAGTAGGTGCAAACCTGGTAAACATGTGCCTCTTGTACTCAGTGCTCCATCTATCAATACTCAGTCTTGGCAATCCTTTGCTTCAATTTGTACATATCTTTCAGTCACTTTTGTGACACTCTGGTTCTTCTAAGAACCCTCCTGGCTTGAAACCAATCCAGAGTCATAACCTAGGGGCAATCAAATCAGCTTTGTCCTGGCAGCATGAGTCAAGTCAGTCATTATTTTTTTCTACTCGAGGCATGGGTCCCCAAATTTTATCACATCTTTGGTTTACACTAGAATCAGTAATCTTGTCATTTCTTACGAACAACTTGCTACTGATGCAAGCATGTGTTTCTCAACACCATAATCAGCAATGTTTCTTAACACTATCTTTGGACACCTCTGTGTTTCTTAACACACATTGGATATTGCAAACGTAAAAAACAAGTCAATAGCACTCAAACACAAAGAACTCACAAGCACGATGGTGTTTCTCAACACCTCATACATATATACATCTAAAAACTTTGAAATTGGCTGAAATATGTTGAACTTCTATTTGAATGTTGTCTATTCTCATTGATTTTTGTTGATCTCTTCTTTTTCTACTGCTTGTTGGTGTGGTCCCAATGATCCAGCAACTTCAAATAAAGTGGGTGTATGTGGTAAGAGCTCCTATATTAAGGTGGAAAAGCCTCACATCCCTCGATCCTATTTACTTGTACATTAAGGTGAGGTTAGAACTATCTCCTTGACTATTATTTCTCTATTTGTTTACGCAAGATCACACTCATGGTTATTTTGGCTTTGAATGCCTCGATACTAGTGTACTCTTGCTACATCAACTCAAAAAAATATTCAGGTCATCTCGGCTTTTATGCCTCGATGCTTACGTTGGTTTCCCATATCTTATTTGATGAAAGTCATATTAATATTCATATGGTCACAGTGGCACCAGTAAGGATTGTATCGACTACGTTGTTCCAAAAATGCTCGTTGATGAAAAAGATTTCAACGCTAAAGCTTAAGTCACTACACCTTAGGTTGCATTCATGTTAGTCTTGCATCTGCATCTGCATAGTGTTGAAATCGGCATAATATCAATATCTCTCTCCAATGTGAAGGATCTGAGGTTCTTATCAATCTTTCTTCTCATCTTCAAGTTGTCATTTGTGCATGGACATGACACCCCTTTCTAATTCGATTATCCTGATTCTATTTTCAGGATCAAAATCAAAATATAAAATTGACCGCTTGCACAACCAATGGAAATCTCTCATGCTTGTCTTCTAATCAATCTATGTATCTTACTTTTGGTAAATCTTGGTCAAACATGACCTCTCATCAAGTACAAATTTTGTCCTAACCACATGGGACCTATTTCTAATCAGATAAGCTTCTTCTTGAATCATGTTATCAATCAAATTGCTTCTCATCACTGGGGCACCTATCCATATTTTGATTTTTCTCTTGAGGGGGTATGATCAGGACATCAACATTCTATTGATCACATCCTCAATCAAAACCCCATCGCTTGGGGCATCTCAGCTTCATCGCATCAAATCAAGTTGAGATCATCTTAAATTAAAGGAAACCTAATCAATGACCTTATACAATGGTGAATACACTCGAAACCAGACAAGTTCAGTCTTATACAGACTATTCATTATTGAAACTAGATACATTGATCAAATCGGCTTCACCACTTCAAATCAATTTAATTTGCTTGCTAATGAAATCTCTTAACAGTAATCAGTTTCATCGCTTCAAATCAAACTGGTTATTCATTCAAACCAATCAAAAAGGTTTAAGAGTTCCTGATAGATGTTTAGTTTCATCGCTTCAAATCAAACTGAGCATTCTATTTTATAGCTTTTGATCGATCTTCGTCCAATCAAGCTCAAAGTCGGTCTTCTTCTTCAAAAGAATGGTTTCATCGCTTCAAATCAAACTATTCTGGGTCTTCTAGCTAATAGGTCTTTGAATCAATGCGCTAATCACACATCAATTCAAAGAGGGGCAAATGTAATCACCTAAAAATGGTCATCTAAACCCTAGGACCCCAATCTCAACAATTAATCAAGAAACCCTAATCTTGATTATTCTAAGTCCTAAATCAAATAGGCAATTTATCAAATTTGAACTGATCTGACCTAAACCCTAGGTCCTAATCAACCATCATACTTGATTAATTAATTAATTCCTAAAATCATAATTCATTGGCAAATAAACCTTATGTTAATTATTTAATTGATATTCTGATATATTAATTAAATAAAAATTACAAAATTGTCAATTGAATCAAAAAGGAATTAAATTAATTATAAAACTAAAATGTGCATTCAAAATCATTTAATTTTTTAAAAATGCATATGACATCATCAAATCCAGTTAACTGATTTATCATTTTGGAAACAATCTAGTTCCACTCAGTTAACTAATTCTCCACTATTTATCATTTTGGAAATATTTCAGTTAACTGAAAAACTGAATATGAAAGTTTCCAAAATAACTGATCAGTCAGCTCAGTCAACTGACTCTCTCAACCAATCACATCACTTGCACATGGATTGTGCTTCTTCAATCGAATCTGAGCCACTCTTTTTGTTCGATCTTGACCGTCAATTCAGGAGAGATTTCTATAAAAGAGAAACTTTTTTCCTTCACATAGTATCCCTAGATTTTATTATCATTATTTATGTTGTAATTTGCATTGAATCATTTATGATTTTAGCTTTCAATTTGATTAGCATTTAGTTTAATTTTATGTTAATCATGCAAATCTAATCTTAGACCATATTTCAATTGGTGTTATAAAATCAATCTTACACATTTAATTTGGTGCTTTAAAACTAAATCTTAACTAGCATGGATTAACCACAAATTTGCATCTTGCATATCATTTTAGATCATTTAGCATAGCTTTTAAAATCCTTCATTTAGGTTATCGGTGTATTCACTGAGCTTGCGATGAGCTGAGAGCAAGCTCATACTCCTACCTACTAGAAGGCAATGGGTTATTGTCGGTTAGTGTAGTCATTGTTTTCAAATTTTGTATTTTCTAACCCACTAACCATGTAAAGACTTTATTGAAGTGTGTGTTTTTGTGTTTGCAACTTGTAGGTATCCCCCATAATTCATGCATACAATCATACAATCAACTCAGTCTCAAACATAATAATGAGCTGGCATGATCGCGTACAGATAATCCCACTAGAAAATTAGGAAATGATCAAAAAACACAGTGATTGGCCGAGAAAATGAAGAACAAGATAGTCATGCAAACAATCCACAAAATCCCATGCACGATAAGTTCAAATTATGTGCGATCAGAGGATAAGGTCCAACACGAAGCCACGAACAAACTGTAGTGATCGCAACACAAAAGAACAACCACAGATGGACTACAAATAGAAACACCAGAGTGATCAACAAGAAAACAAATAGTTTTGGTGGATGCAATATTTATAAGATCCTAAGATTCTCCTACATCAAATTTCATGGTAAATTCCAAAATTAGGTTTTAACCCAACAAAATCCTTTCCACAACAGTTTTCCCATTTGTGTGTATAGGTGACAGGTGATGTAATTGTAGAAGAGGCCAGAAGGTCTAATAAATGGCTATAGATTAAAAATATTTTTTCAAACTCTACTACTTCAAAGGCTACTGGACTTTCCCCTAACCTCTTGTTTTCCCCTCTAACCCTCCTAGTTCACCTGACCTACCTTTCTAGACTGAAACTCAAATCATAGGTCATTCATTGCCTTGGCTTCCTGAATCTAATCTTAGAATTGGATTTACAATATATTATTTTCCTACATAATTATTATTTCATATTTCCTTCCATTCTTTCCCTATATCTTGCATTTCTATTACCATTTTTCATAGTCATCTTCCATAATAGTGAAGGAATCCTTGTGTCCACTCAATACTTGAGTCCCTTCTTCCCTCATGGATCATCTTCCTTCCATTGTATGAGAGAATGTAGGTGTGAGATTCCTACTTTTTTCATTCATCCTAGTGAATATCCTCATCCCCTTTTTCTTTCATTGCAAGATCTACGAATGCTAGAATATAAGAATTCTTATCCTCATGACGGCGAGTCAAAGGTGAAGAAGATTCACCTTCTAAATCTAAATTGGGATCATTAGAAGAAAATAATCAATACATGTATATTTTTAGATGGTTTCCTAATTACGAACATTAGAAATTTTTTTTGGTAAATCCTCTATCAAATAAAAATTATTGATCTCCATGCAACCCCATAAAGCATGTCTAGGCACTACATGTGTAATCAAATTCTAAAATATTTTACTGCATGTGTTAGACACTACTTAGACAATATATTTTAAGTACCTAATCATCATGAATATTTTTTTTCTTACACACATTATTTGGTTCAAGAAAAAATCCATGGAAATGGGGTATTTTATAGATCAACATGGTGAGGTAATCCATAAAATTTTCTATTAATGACTTATATTTGTTTTAAATAAAAGTGATAGAATTTATGTAGATTTTCAATAATTTATGTGTTGAAAGATCTATCCAACCAAAGAACTTCTTAACCAAGATTTTAAACACCCTTCTCCTATCATAAACTATTGACTACTCATGTATAAATTTTTTTATAAATTACTAATTTAATATCTAACATCAAAAAAATAGTATTACTTATTATAAAATCAAGAAAAATAAAGTTGGTGCTTATCAAGTGACCAAAAATTGCTTTCCAATACATATACAAAGACAAAAAAAATGATATTATGGGTGAATTTATGGCTTCCAAAATATATAGCATCTTAATGGCTCAAGAATAAAAACCCTAGTCACTATTGAGGTTTCTCTATATGGTGAATCTAATTCGATGATTAGAGATCCAATCATAAACATTAATTACATAGCTTATGTGGTCACAAATATAGGCACAAATACTAATGATTATAGTGAAACAACTGATGGGATGGAATCATCCAGTTTTCTCCCCTATTAGTAGGAACCAAGGATTATGATCCCATAGAACTGCCCAATAAACTATAGTAGAGAATTCACAAATATGGTCACAAGCATTAAGTGCATAGTTAATGATAATTCCAATAATATCAAGGTTGAAACTCAAAAAATTATGTGTAGGAGGTGACATGAGTAGTGGAGCCAACACTATACAATGCTCATACCAATCAAATTCATTGTTAACACAAAATTTGTACAAATCACACTCTTAGACCTTCAAATCACTTGATTAATTTCTCATGTGCATGTTGATTATATAGGAACTATAGAGAAGGGGGAATATTGATTTTTATGTAGGAACTATAGAGAAGAAGGAACCATGAGCATAATAATGTGTGAAAGAAAATATTGTTCAAATAGAAAAGGTAGAGGGTAAGAACAACAAAGGAGATAGGAACATGAGCAATAGACACAACGCCTAAATGATGAAAACCTAGAGTGTGAATGATATATCAAACTAGATATGTATGCTTCAATTTTTCTTTTTTCTTTATTGCAAACTTTCCACTCTTCTCTCCTTTCATGGTTGACAAAAATGTTATCACCTAAGTCCTCTAAATTTTTCTTATCTCGCGTTTAGGTCGTTATGTATATATGTTTTACTATCTTTTGCATCCGCTTAATTGTGCTATATTCCTTATTCCAACTTTTCTATACTCCATTAAAAAGGTATTTTGGAAAAACTTCATAATAATCAAATTTAATATGATTAATATATTAAAAAAATTAAACAATATTACTTCAACTTTTAAAGCAAAATTTAAATTATTTTTCACTTTAAAATTTACAAGCAAATTCTTTAAAAATAGAAATTCCAGTGGAAAAATAATTTTAATTATTAAATCTATCTTAATTATTAAAAGTCTGTCATATTATTCCAAAATTATCGTTAAAATTGTAGAAATTCTGTTAATCTATGAACAATTGAAGGCAACAAATATTCCAATATAAGATAAAATTATTTACATCTTCGCTAAATAATCCGAACGAAATGATGTAAAATCTGGTTAATCAGCAAGCTCTGCCACGATGTCGTTGAAGGAAGCAAAAATCTGGTTAATCTGGTTATCGCTGGATATTTGTCTCCAATCCATTGGCTGGTTTTCTCAAGCAAAAATCCATGTGTTGCTTCTACAAGTCCTTTTGCGAGTTCTCTTATGCCACTCACCCTAGAATTGAGGCTAGATGAAATTTTGAATGCCTTTTTGTATTCAACACAGCAAGGGACGTTTAGATGATGCCAAGTGTCTACAATCTAAAATTGATAGCCACTGCTGAAGAATAATCACAGCTGTTCCACATCTTTGCTGGATATCAGATATACAATTGTATATGCTTTGAGATATAACATACAATTTCAAAAAAAACGGTTCAATAAGTATTTCTGTACATATTCAGTTTTGTCCATAAACGTTTTCTTCTACATAGCATTGTGCCAAATACATTGTAAGCCTGCAAAGAGATTGTCTTAAACTAGCATAAAAAACTACGGTTTGGGTTTTGTGATTTGATTTCTGTATTGTTGAGACTCATCCAAAGAACATGAGCCAGTGGTACACGCTGACTAAAGGACATAGGATATTGAAAACATAAAAAGCATGCAGATAACAATAAAACAAAATCCTGACAATGTGACAGAGAGAATCAACAAATTCGTACAACTACCAAACATTCATGACTGAGCCAATATGAATGTCAAATATATATAGAGAGAGAGGTGTGTGAGTGAAACTACAATGAAGTAGAAGTACTGGTCTACATTATGGATAGATTTATATTTTATTACTTTTGTTCTTGTAATGTTACTTCTGGCTTTATGCGTTATGTGAACTTTAGTCTGTTTATTGGATTGTATGTTTTGTGTTTATGTAGTGAGAAAATTTGTCATGAGAGTAGATTTGGAACTTTTTCTATTTATAGAAAAAAAAATCATTATTATTATTGCATAGAAGAATAGATGGAATTGGAAAAATTATGATATTGACTTTCACATGGTCTTCCTCTCTACTCTCAAATGTTTCATTTAAGCCATTGTGAAAGAGACTGTGTACCTGGTTACTGTTGGAGACTCGTTTGAGTAGAAGAGTCTTACAAGTCCCGCCCTTCCCAACTACGCTGAAACAAGATACATGTTTGTGTTGTTCTCAAATAATCAGCTTCAAAAGTCTTGTGAATGAAGAATCTTGTCCGAAGATCAGTGTCTTCTCAATATACCTCGTGTTACCTCGTGTTTAGAGCAAGTGAAAAAGTAGATGGAAAGAGATCTCCAATGTGCCATTATGAAGAAAAGCAACCGTAGCTACATCCTTTTCCACGTGCTAATCCAAATTTTCAGTGACTTGGTTGATCTTCTTATTGTGTACTGAGAAAAGGGATAAAAAAATATGTGGGTACAGTGCAGCGCTCAGCCAAATCAGATGCTTCCTCTAAAGATCATTCCATTTGTTTGCCATGTTTTTTCTTTTGAAACCAAATATACATCCACTCTCCTTAAGTAAGGTTCATTTTCCGTTTTATATTAGGATTAATGCTTATGTGGAATTAGTGGATCTCTCTTCTCTTCTCCTCACACTCATGGTTTCATTTATGATATGTTAATCATTTGACCAGTTGAGTGAACATAGTAGTTGCAATAAGTTATAAAATTTTCCAAAAATGTGCTCTCGTCCAATGCGTTCAAAATGTGCCCACCCAAATTAAATCATCATTACAAGTGGGGCCATTCTAAGAAGGTGCAAACTCTAGAGAGAACTGTCATATGCACAAATGGGATATGTTATGTGTGGCTATTTAGAATTCATGAATAACACTTTATTCATGCTCAATGGTGAGTTTCTTTTTTGGGGGAAGACTTTTATCACTTGAAGTTAAGCATTATACCACTTGAAGTTAAGCATTATAAAGGATGGTTTAAGAGATCTATATAATGGTTTTTTCTGAAATTTCAATGTATTTCAAAGATTTTATTTGCAAGGATATTTTGATACACTTTCTCATATCAATTAATTGTTACACCAATTTTAAGTAAAATTAATATAGTTCTTACTGATTATTAATTGATATGAGTATTAGTATTTATTTAATAGATTTATAGTGATTTGATTTTGTTATTGTAGGTTATCTATGGTTTAATATTTGAAGAAATGATTTTTCTGAATATAATGACAATTTAATTTGGTGTAACAATTATTAGAAAATTGAAGACAAAAAAGTTGTGAAAATAAAAGAAACAATCTAAAATATAAATATTATATGCTAAATTATGGAGAGAGGGTTATATCTACAATATAAACCCCACACCAATCTTAATTAATAGATCTACAATTTTTTTAATATGATGACAATTATAAAAAAAGAAAAAAAAATTTAAATTTAAGAACCATCTTTAGAAAGATCATTTTCTTCACTAATTTTAAAAGTGCTAAAGATGGAAATTGTCTATCTTGAAATTCATATTTTATATTATAGAAAAGTTTTATTTTCCTATAAAGCCAAAACTTGTTCTTTCCTGGACTATGCCCATGTTTTATTTTGGCTTATATTTCTAGGCAATGTCCATATGTTATTTTGGTTGCTACATTCTGGGCTAAGCCTGTATGACTCTCAGGGAGTGACTTTAATTCCTCCCATACTTAATATTTTTTGATTAATATGTAGGTGAACCCACAATAGTGGTGAACCCTGATGTAGTCAAGCTTGGAGGATCCAATGAAGGATTTCCCAAAATTGCAGCCAACAACCATAATAGCGGAAACAACCAATCACAAAAATATAATCAACATTCAACTTTATATTATCACAAAAAATTAGTTACATTCAACATGTCAGACTGTAAGGCCTTCCCGGTTATGGCCAATTACAAAGAATAACTCTAAGATCTACCACAAATCTTCTACAAGCATTAGGTCATTTACCCTCTGCCAAAATATACAACTCTTCACCCCAACTTTCTCTAATCCAACACTCAAATTCCCTCTCAAATCTGATGCCTAGACTAAGAACAGAATACAACTTAAATACAAGAAGCAACCAACAGGTCAGCCTATAAGATCCACAAATCTAACATTAGAGAAGCCAACAACCTAGATTTAAGTCCACAAAATCCCCAATGAGAGATCCAAATTAAATGTCGCGACCCAAATCAAATACACAAGGTCAACCAACAAGTTGGCCAACAGATACAACCAAAGAACCTAGTCGGTGAGCAAGAACATCGAAAGACAGACCACTAAGTGACCAAAAGAACCGAGCCACAAGAAACTAGTCGATGAATTCATCGAGCCAACCAAACCCCACTTGGTGAAACAACTGAGCAGAGCACAAATTGTTGAGTCACCAACAGTAACCAAGTCACCAGAAGTGACTGAGTACCGAGAAACAACACCGATCAGAACACCACTGAGCTTAGTTACTGAGTCGACCAACCACTGATCAACAGGAAACTGAGCAACTAAGTACTCAACCGAGGACTCCTCTAAGCTGCCAAACTCCAAACAAAAACATATTTTTATTTAATACAGTGTTGGTGAACAGATTTGTCTTCGAAGAAAATGATTACAAATTGACCCCAAATGCCCAAATAAGAAGACTCAACCAGCACCAACAGTTGGGTCACTTTGCTATTGAAAAGCGTAAGCGCCCTCTGAATTATCTGGGTACAGTTCCCCGTATAAGATTTACAATGAAAGCAATAAAGGTTTACAAACATCTATCCGTAAACATGATATAGATGCGAAGGGACTAATTAACTGAAAAGAAATGAACAGTAAATGCTACAAATTTTATTTTCCTAAACAATGCATTACAGAAAGAAACTAAGAGAGAAAGACGAATGGTTCTTTCCAAATACATGAAAAACTATAGCACAAAGTCCACAGATGATCGTGATGATGATCAGACGTAACAGATACGCATTTAAAGGAAACAAATATCATTCAAAGATGAATATTAATCAGAAAGTGAGCATCTAAAATCAAAGTTCTAATATGTTGGTATTTCCTTTCTTTGAACACAACAAAATAACAAAGATTCTATTGTTCCCATACACTAATCATTATCTAAAAATAAAATCCCTCTTTCCCTGCATTACAAATAGAATAAAACTCTATCCTTCCCCTAGCACAAAGTCTATAGCGAGGAAGAACTTTCCCTCCTACATTCACAGCTCTTCTTTTGTTGTAGCTCAAAGTCTCCTAGCAAAACCTGAAAAACTGGAACCCTTTCTCTGTCTTTCTTTTTCGTATTTATCTTCTCCCTTCTCGACAATCTTTTTCAGTTTCCATAACTGATTCTTCAAAGTCTCTCCACTTTTCATCTTTTTTCTTTTAACCACCGTATACCATATATTTTCCTTTTTCCTTCTATGACTTCTCAATACAATGCTTTTATCGGGCCCATACTTTATGGATATTATATTAATAAGAGTAAAAGTAGTGGGGGTTTTACAGAATCAAAGGTGAATACATGTCAGGATAGGTGGCTTTCCTAATCAAATTAGGAACTTTGATTTACCAACCGCTTCTGTTCATGAAGATGCATTAAGAAAAGAAGTTTCCCAAGCTAGTTATAATTGTCACCGAGCATTTCCAAATGACATTTCAATAGTAACATTGAAAGTTCACGCTCTTTCTTTCTTCTTCCTTTGTGCCATAGTGTGGATGGTGCCACCTGGCTCTACACCTGTCGTGGAACAAGTCCCATGTGCCTCTGAGTATCGGGTTCTTTGGAAGAGTTTTATATGAAATGAAGAATGTCCCTTTGCGACCCGATCCGGTACCCGAACATGGTTTTGATCTAAAGAGGATTCATTAAGCCGTATGAAGGCCTATTCAAACTTTGTGGTGACCCGATGATGTGGTCAGGCTTCATTATGATATTGGTGCAGTGTTGTAATCCAATATTCAATGAGATTATGTGAACTGGTGAAGTTATAACCATAAGCGACTATCTTTTTCTACTGTGCCGCTAAACAACACTTTCTAGTTGAAATCAATCACTACACGAGTGCAGAAATTGCATTGACATCTAGTCAAGCCCTTCATAGTCTATCTCCACCATCTTGATTCATGCTACTATAACCTTCGAAGCCCCACACAATATGATATTTCAAACTGGACTGTGTTGTCATTGGCTTGTAAACACCCTTCAAGCTCTGCCCTTTTCATTCATGGTACTCTGTCAGTATCTCCCTTTGGAGATTGTTGGTATCCTCTAATCTGGTTCTCAAAACAACAGAAATATGAGATGCTAATGGCGACAACACACACATTTGTTTGTTGGCACAAGCTAGCGAAGTAATTGAAAACTGGAGCTAGCTAAATAGCATTCCTGTCGAACTCATGGCGAGCATTTTGTCAAACATTTTGTAGCCGGTCTCTATGTCATATGTTTACAGAGGATACACCCAACCTCCATTATGTTCAAATGCTTCTGTGATTTGTAAATCAGGGTTCAACCTGAGACTCGAGCCGCAACCAAAAGGGGTGGTGCTTCATATATTGGTTTTCAATCGCAATGATTTTAAGCCAATAAACCCCGCAGGTTACACAACATAAAGCTCCACATTTTTCCTTGACTGAAATCTCATTTAGTCTCTGACTTGAATTTTTTTTTAACCAATCCATCGAGCAGGTGCGGCCCAATGATGAAATCCAGCCCTAGAGAAGAGACCAAATCTTTATCGAGCTCCGGTATTTTGTCAAACTGCCTGAATGCATTGGTGACTTGAAGTTTTATGCGGGGGTGACCATGGCTCCAAATACCCGAGGCATTTATCTGCCATGAGCTATGATATCTTTGAGAAGCCAAAATCTGACTTTAGGAAGGAGTATTTCACTGAAATCTTCTCGAGACATCAGCACTCACTTAAATGATTTGAAATGAGCATGCCCTGGTATTTGCCGGTGTTCATGCCCGAACTACGAGACCACTAAAGATTTAACGCCGATTTGAATTTGTGGACCTATGCACCCTTTTATAGAAGGCAATTCATATGTAAGACATAGGATCAAGGCTTTGTTTCAGAGATTTCTTACAGCCAAAAAGCTCTTAGTCTGAACCATACATTAGGAAAACTTTCAAGTATGTTCTACTCATACTCTCTTCCTGCATTCTAATAGACCATGCAAATTGGAACATAATGAGTGAATTTTCTCTTAGGAAAGCACAAGGCTACCCAAACTCACAGCCATTTATACTTGCGGCCTTTATGATCTCTGAATTTTGAATTCTAAGTATTTGAGCTCTAGAACTTGTATTGGTGAGCTTTAAACCTTAAAATCTGCATTTTGAAATATGGATTTGAAAGTGAAAACTTGATCTGCATTTGGACTTTTACACCAACCCTTCAATCTGAAAGCTAAATCTCAGGTTTTTGGATGTGTACATCAAACTCTGAACTATGAACATTCATCTTCATTTTTGAACTGGTGAATTGAAACCGGAAACCAAACTTGGGACCTGTAAGATGAACCATTTTGAACCACCTTGAACCATTGTTCAAAGAAGTTCAAGACCCTAAACTAAAAATTTTATTACGAGGGTCTATATGGGTACCAACATGGGCTCTAACTATGGGACTATTTTTGGCACAAAAACAGAGAACTCCAGCAATCTGTGGGAAAAAGGACAAGTGCCTAGCATCCATTGGGCAAATAGAGTCACTAAGAAAAGTAAAACCGAGAGTTGTTTGCAGGAAGAGGAGCAGGGAAACCAACCAGCTGAAAGCACCAAAACTACCAGCAAGCCCAAAGCTTGCGCATTATTCAAACTAACACTACACACACCCAAAGAATATTTACAATGTATACAAAAGTAGGAAGAGAGCCTACCACAAGAACCGAAAGCAAGAAGAAGTCATGTGAATCCATTTACCGGTTGGGAGAAATAGGAGCCCTTCTGGAGCAACAAATCGTGTCTCAGTAAAAAGAGAACATTATTCCACATTTCAAACGAGCTGTCTACAAGCTGAAAGTTAAATTCAGAATTTCTTTCCTCAATAGGAGCTTCAACATGAGGAGATTTTCCAACATGCAGTTTTACTTTATCATCATTGCAAAATTTATTTTCAAATTGGCAATATTCTCCAATGAGCTGATCACCGGTTTCACAACACAACAAATTACTTTCAGCCTTTCCATTAAAAACAAAGGATTCAAAATCTGGTTACAAGGTGTTAAATCTTTCACAAATAGAAAATTTTGAAGCAAAAAGACTATTCTCAGTTTCAAATCTGAAGCTTTTTAAATCTGGAGAGAAAAATAATTTGGATGCACCTTTATCATCTCTATTCATGAGTTCTTGAGTGCCATTATGATTAGCCTCATCTTTCGAAAGGTCTCTTTGTTTTATCACTACTTCAGATCTCAAGCATCTCCCTGGCTGAGATATACATCCAAATCAAAAAGATTCAGAGAGAGAAATGCCACACACTTCTTCACCATTCATCAGTTTTTTCTCTCGCTGAAACACTACATCATGCTGACCAGAATTAGTAACCAAGAAGGTATTAGCAACCTCAAAGGTAAAGATTTCATGTTCTGGAAAAAGAACAGCCAAAGATAATTCTTCATTTGACTCGTCTATAGCAAGCCTTCCCCTTTCAACTGGCAGATTTAGGCTGGTCGTTAGCTCATTTGATTGAGTAACACATTCCTCTTCATCTTCGGTACATGGACAGCAGAATCCTATCATCCTTGAAGAATTATCTTCAGCCAACAAGGGTTCTTGGAAATCTTCATCATTAAAGATAGTTAGATTCTGAACTATAAAAATATTGGGAATGGATTTAGCTGCTTCTAGAACATGCCTCTTCTGTGTAGTTTTCTTTTCAATATAATGTTGCTGCCCACAAAGGTATCCTTTCATTTGTGGAGTTTTTATAGACTTTAGGCCACTAAGAATCAAATTATCATCCAACT